>JASJET010000167.1:0-145000 GCA_034092305.1 Diaprepes abbreviatus | reverse complement strand
TCACACACGGTGTGATTGAAGTAAAATGCGAACAGTGAATCCAAACTTCGCTCCATCATATCCTTTCCATGTTAGAGGTTGCACAGTTTGAATAAATTACAAAAAACACAATTCATTTTGTTCCACTACCACCGAGATGGTGGCCTACCCGTACCGACCACCTATTCTTGTTTCTCATAACTCTGTATCCATGATGATTTGAATCAGAATAGAAATGGAAGTTGTGTCTATTCACGAAATCATTGTTATGAAAAGTACATTCATCACTAAACAACACATTATCAAAAAAGTGTTAATTTTATTGTGTTAAATTTTATCTAACTCCCACAAGCAGAATTCAGTTCGATTGTCCAAAATCTTTTCCGTGAAGCTCTTGACAAAGCTGAATTTTATAAGGATGAAATCTGTATTTGTTAAGAATCCTTGAAACACTTGCTTGACTAATGTTAGTATTTTCGTACATATGATTCTGACTAATATTATGATTTTCGATCACTCAACCAAGTACAGCATTTTCTTTATTCTCAGTGACAGGTTTTCTTATAACTCACACTTCCACTTTCCCGAAACTGGTTTAATAGTCTCACAGAAACGACTGGTTTAGGATGGTTTCTTTCAGGAAACCTTTGAGCATAGACTCAAAAAGCCTATAAACAATTTTGATGACATTCTCCAAGGATAAAAATCAAATCAATCCGCTCTTCCTTTGTATAAATCTTTATTTTGGCAAAGCAGTGATACAAAAATATTCAAATAATTTAATTCAATAAATGTCTCGCACTTACAAAAAATAATATCACTACAACAGGGGCTGCAGTCTAAACTGACAGATTAAATGAATTATCTGACGTTTCTAACACAGCAACTAGATACATTAGAACATCTATTCAAAAAACACAAAATGGTGCAGAAAACGATTATTTAGCGTATTCTGTGAACACGCGAAGACTTAGCGATAGAACACCCTTATACCATTCAATAGGTGTTTAAAAGGTACATTTTGAGGTAAGGTAAAAAGTATAGCGTTCTATTTAAGTTAATCAAGTTTCAATTTGATTAGTTTTAAGTTTTTGACACCCTGTATAATATAGCAATTTTATTATAATTGGGATATAAAATATGATTTATTGTTACACTACACTGTAGATTTCGAGTACATAACTGAAATACTTCTTAAGTATTTGAAACATGAAAATTAGATTAGATTTGTCAAAATTTAAATTATTTATCCAAAAAGTAAAACTTTGTGGAAGTCACTTATTTTGGCTGCAATACTCCTTGCCGTATAGGGTGAAAGAAAAACCCTATATATATATATATATATATATATATATATATATATATATATATATATATATATATATATATATATATATATATATCCAGTAACATAAGGAACTTCAGTTATTATATAATTTTTGCATATGTTGATGAGCTGCTTCAGTTTTTTAATTTTAATACCTTCCAAGTATTTTCTCCCATACATTGTTAAAAATAACTTAAATATTGTCACGAGCAAGGATTGATAAAACTTTAATTGTCCAACTAGTTAATCGTATACTTTGTTTTTGCTGACTGTACAGTATTATACAAGGTAATTGATTAGCAAATAATCAAATACGAGTCCAGTTGAGTCGCTTCTAACGATGACACCTTAAGCTTAAACAGTGTCCCCCCAAATCAAGAGGCTGTTCCCAAATAACTATCTAGATAAAGATCTTCAATTTTTAAATTTAATATAATGTAAACTGCTCTAATGTTTCGGCTAATATTTTATCTTGTATTTGAATGTATTCTTGTTTTCTTCTGAATGCACTCTAATTTGCTACAAAATTTAATTAACCCTTTTATTATTTATACCCCCCTTACCAATACGATCCCATGAGTCGCAATCTGAAAACCAGAATGCGACTAGTCGCACACTGAGAAACCCCAACGCGACAATATAATGTCCATTCTACATTAAATTTAATTATTTTGTACCTAAAATCGTGAATAATTTACATTTACTTTAAATCTAAATCAATTCATTGAAATATCACTTTGTTGTACATTGAATTTGATTAAATGGTATCTTAAATTTCAATAAAGTAACTGAAAAGATATTTCAACTTTCTTAACATTAAAATTAATTCACATGTACCTTAACATTAAAGGAATATTGAACTTTTTATTAAGTATTATATAAGTTGCTTCAAGAACTCAATTTTCTTATGATGAGGTGAACATATCTGCCGTATTAGTGAGACAAAGTTTAAAGAAGGAATGCTTGTTGGGCCGCAAATACGAGAACTTTTAAAAGACGAAAATTTTGAAACTATACTTTCGAGAAAAGAAAATAGGGCATGGACAGCCTTCAAAGCTGTATGTTGCAGCTTCCTAGGTAACAAAAAATCAGAGAACTACTAAGATATAGTTGAAGAACTTATCCAATCTTAAAAGATGTTAGGTTGCAACATATCACTTAAGTCACATTTTTTTCACTCCCATGTGAAATTATTCCCCGACAATTTAGGTGCAGTTTCAGACGAACACAGCGAAATATTTCGCTTACAAAATGTTCAAATGAAGAAGCGGTGTAGCGGAAAATGGACTCCAAACATCTTAGCGGACTAATCTTGGACCCTTAAACTTGAAACCAATCTCGGCGAATACAAGCGAAAAAAGACAACAAAATAATTTATTTCATTCAATTATACCTTTGTCATTAAAAAGTATAGTATTAATTTGTAAAAAAAAAGTTTTTTTTTTCAAATATTTAACAATTCATTAAATTGCCTATGGTTTGAGTTTGTCATATTTTATACCAGGCCAGTAAGCAAGACGAATATTGTGTCCGTGCGCACGGTAATAATACGACAGCGCAACCGTCTCAAGCCAGCAGTGTTGCCATTATACCTCGCTATACTTAAAAAAAAATATATTTTTTAATTAATTTGCTGACTTATATTACTCTCATTACTTTCGATTTTTTTTTGTTTTTGAGCGAAAAAGGAGAAATTAAAATATTTATTGTCGTATTTCTACCAGTCTCTCTGTATACAAGATCTATTATATATGTGAAAAATCAGATTTGTGTCTGTTCTTTTTTATTGAGCACTGCTGAATAAGGATAGAAAAACAAAGGACTTACATGTGCGGTCTAATGATTTGAAGAAAATTTTTCGGCCTTTAATCATGAAAGCATTTAGATTTCATAATCTACCTATTTATAATTGGTATAATAACATTGCTATGCAATAATTTAGAGCGATGAAACTATAGCTGCAATGGAAGCAAAACAAACATATAAATATCTAGGTATGAAACAGGCTAAACTAATTGACCATCGCACTATGAAGGTCGAATTGACGACCGAATTTGTCATGAAGGTAAGAGGATGGTACGAACTTGTCCAAATAGCAGAAATTTGTTTAAGGCGCTCAAAACGTACGCATGCTCCGCCCTTAGCTACTCTTTTGGAATTGTAAAATAGAGCAGGACGGACATCGAAAACCTGCAAAGGAAAATAAGAGCACTCTTAACAAAAGCACACAAACACCACCCTCGGAGTGCTATTGAACGTACAATGCTTCCAAGATATCAAGGAGGAAGAGGATTGGTCGATATTATTAAGCAGCTCGATCAACAAATAATAAATTTACGTTCTTATTTCCACAGGTTAGCGGACTCTTTCACACTACATCGAATAATATGCAAGGCAGACGATTCAACGCCACTACAGAGAAGTTGGAAGCCTGGCTACAGAAACTACTTCATGGACGGCATCCAAATGAGGTCATCCAGGACAATGTTGACAACTTAGCGTCGAACTGCTGGTTGATTTCAGGATAGATGTTTCCGGAAACGGAGGGCTTCTTCTTAACTATCCAAGAACAGGTTATTCCGACGAAGAACTATCGGAAGTTCATCATCAGAGATCTCTCAATAGAAAATGACCAATGTAGATATGATTGTCGAACATCAGAGACAATCTAACACATAACTGGAAGATGTCAAGCGTTTACCGCAACCGAGTATACGGAAAGACACTACTCAACCACCAAGTTACTCCACCAAGATGTAGCAGATAAGTTAAAACTATTGCAGGTGCCTTACTACAAATATAATCTGGTGCCTATTCTTGAAAACAACAAGTTCAGTTATAGTTGAACCGAACGCTTTTAACAGATCAAACATTTGCTCATAATAGGCCAGACATTATACTGGTAATTAAATTTTCTAGACAAACTACACTATTTGACATTGCTATACTTAATAACAACAACCTAAGACCAAAATACAATGAGATCACCAAGTGAAGTGCAAATCCGCAGATAGTGGGCAATGAACAACATCCACATGTTTCTCATAATACTATCAACAACTGGAGTGATACCAAAGAACCTCCTGCAGAACATCAAGGGACTGGGCCTTAATGAACATCTGTATAAACGGATTCAGAAAGCAGTTCTCCTTGCAACAGCCCGGACCATCCTAAAGTTGGTAGGAGGTATAGAAGACCACACCACCTAGGACCCGATAACGTAGAACGGGTCCCCACAGAACTTCATCCTTTTGGTGTTTTTATATACCTAGGATGAAGGAAGTGCGAAGCCGTTTGGCTTGTAAATCTGATATACGTAATAATTATAATCCAAACGGTTATTGAAAAATCGGTAGTAGCACTCATTGAAAAACGGTAGACCTACCGTTAAAACCGTAGGGTTGGCAACACTGATGGCCTGTCTCACTGGACTGGCTTATTTTCCTAGCTCTGTGTGCAATCGGCATTATGGGTGATAGGTAAAAATCGAGGTCATATTTGAATTTAGCACATTACAGTAGACACAGAAATCCCAAAAAAAATTCGAAATGCAGAATTTGTTAATTTAGGCTAATCTGAACTTTGATATTCGTTTTTCTTTTGGTATTATTATTTACGAGTATATGGGTGTTCTTTAGTGACTTAAAAAACAGCCTTATTTTATATATCACAATTTCACAATCAAAAGAAGAGGAATAAAACTTTACACTGTGAAACGTAAACATTAAAGTTAGGTTAAGCTCAATAGCCGTGTGATGGTACAAATTTTTGAAGTATATTCTGCTAAAATGAGTAATTAAATAATCACTCTGTGGACAGATTTTATCCGTGAGAACGGGATAGTACATATTTTTTTAATTACCACCCAAGAAAGTCTAAAGGAAACATAAATCAATTATCATACGAAAGCATAATCTCAACTCTCAAGAGTGTCTTTGTTACTGTAAAATTTCATTATAGGTTTTTAAAATAGCTACTAATATAGAACAGCAGTATGATCGTAGACTAAACGGCTAACGCTATCCAAGATATTCCTTTTCCAAGAGTCTATGATTAAATGCTGTCGCAACAGAGCACCAGCCGCGTTGTTTGATACATGTTCATAAAAATTTATTTTCGGTTAGAATATCTTTTATTGCTACTGGTGTAGATAAAATTAATTTATAATGGTACTTATATTTTATTTACAAAAATATATCTAATAAATTTTATACATCTGCTTGTGGCTCTCCTAATTAAATTAAATGTAGTAAGTCTATATTTTCTCTAGATCTACCCATACATCTCCTTTCGTTTTCAAAATTAATCCAGATTTATCGAAGCTGAAGGGAAGCTGCATTTTTTTACTTAGAGTGATCTTGTAGTTTTTAACCATGGAAACTAGACCAATTTTTGTTTGCCATAATCCGAAACGTTTACCTGTAACATAATAATAATTCTTAAATTAGTTAGCATTAATATTAGTAAATAGGGAAGGAAAAGAGCTACAAATATTTATCCACGTTGGTGGACACAACTTTTGCCAACATTTTTCGAATTAAATTTTTAAACTAGTTCTCTAAACATTTTTAATATTAAGGTCTAATAGATTAAACTTGAGTTTAAGAATTTTTTTTATTTTGCTTGATAAATACGTAATGCAACGATGAAATTATATGCTCTGACGCCTTGGTGGAGGTTTTTCTTGGTAGAAACCGGATTTCACGGACTGATTCCAGTGACAGATTATATCGAAAGAAAATATTTGCTATAAAATATAATGGATTTGATTTTTAAATCATTTAGATTTACAGTTGCTGATAGTATATTTCCAGTCTCCATATTGGCTTCTTGAATAAAGAACTATAGTCTTTAGTATAGTTTAATTTTAGTATTATAATAAAAAGAGTAAACAAATAACAGAGTTAAGGATCATCAGTCTATATTACGTAATATTAATTTCTCGTACGTCTATGGGTCACAACGTTTTGTATATAATCTCAAAATCATAATATTTTTTAAATTGTTTAGTTAAATTTTTAGGTTTATGAACATCTATGATTACACAGGTCTGCAACAAAAATGGTGTCTGGATGTTTTCAACTGATTTCTATGTATTTAGGTGTTCTGAAAACTAAAAAAATACTCAAAAAATTCCAGAACGTCAGGTTATTTTGCAAAACGCAAAATTTTATTATAAAAAAAGGTTTTTTGGGCTAACTTGAAGTGATAAATAAATAGGTACTTTATTTTGATTATTGTTTTTACATGTATACAGGTCATAACTATCATTATTTTCTAAATAAAGAACGCCCTGTGTGAGCTAAATTAACAAACATAAACATTTTGTAACCTGACGTGCGCGCTCCGATAGTGTAAAAAGTGGTGCGGTACAATTACGTGTTAACTCGTCATTGTTTCATAGATCTTGGTTCAATATGGTGCAATGTCGTCTGTGCGGAAGTGTGTGAATTCGTCTGACAGTTTCTGTTATATTTGTGGCAAATATATGGTATTAAAGCAACAACTTAATATTACGGACTTTGTAAAAAAGTATACTTCGCGTATTTTGGCTTAAAACTTGGAGATCATGATAAAGTTTGGGCACCTCATAAAGTCTGCAAACGATGTGTTTAAGATCTTCGAAATTGGTTTAAGGGCAAGAATTGCTTTGCGATATGCAATTCCTATGGTATGGCGCGAGTAAAAGATCCATAGTGATGATTGTTACTTTTGTTCGTGTAATGTGAAAGGGTATAATTCAAAACGGAAGCAGTCAATTTCATACCCCAATCTGCAATCAGCTATTCGTCCCTTCCCTCATGGGACCGAAATACCAGTGCCCCAGGTCCCTGCTACCTTGGAAGAGATTCCAAGCAGTCCGAAACTGTTTTCCCAGGGCGAGCTAAATTATTTGGTAAGAGACTTGAATCTTCCCAAAAACGCTGCTGAGTTGCTTGGATCAAGGCTCAAAAGCAGGAACTTATTTTTGTCGGGAGTGTTTTCCTCCTGGTTTAGATATCGTGAGAATATCAGTTCACTTCCTACTTTGCCCAAGAGGACGAGTTGGTTTATTGTACCAATATTGAAGGTTTGATGGATACGTTAAAGATCTCATACGACCCAGCACAGTGGGGTATTTTCATAGATTCTTCAAAAAGAAGTCTTAAAGCAGTTCTGCTTCACAATGGCGGTTTCTATGCTTCCATTCCTGTCGGCCATTCCGTACACCTCAAGGAAACCTACAAGAACCTGAAATTGGTTCTTTGCAAATTAAAATATAAAGACCACGGTTGGCAAGTGTGCGGTGATTTAAAAATATTTGGCATGTTGCTCGGACAACAATCTGGGTTTACCAAATTCCCTTGCTTTTTGTGTCTATGGGATAGTAGAGACCGAGCAAATCACTGGACTAAAAAGTGTTGGCCTCCAAGGGAGCTTAACGTTGGCGAAAAGAACGTCCTGCATGAAACTTTGGTGCCTCCTCATAAAGTTCTTCTACCACCGCTTCACATAAAGCTGGGATTGATGAAGCAATTTGTAAAGTCACTTCCAAGAGATGGAAATTGCTTTAAATACTTAATATCAAAGTTTCCAGGCCTCTCGGAGGCAAAGTTGAAGGAAGGTGTTTTCGTTGGACCAGATATTAGACGGCTTATCGCTGATTCACAGTTCATCACACCCATGACGGATCCTCAAAGAGAAGGGTGGATTGCCTTTAAAGAGGCCATAGAGAAATTTTTATGCAATAACAAAGACCCTAACTACAAACAAATCGTCAAAAGAATGTTAAAAGCATTTCAAGCTTTAGGTTGCCTAATGAGTTTAAAAGTATATTTTCTTCATTCCCACCCCGACTACTTTCCAGAAAATTTAGGAGATGTGAATGAAGAGCAAGGTGAACAATTTCACCAAGATATTAAGGAGATGGAAAAAAGATACCAGGGAAGATAGAGCGTCTCAATATTGGCAGACTACTGTTGGACGCTTCAGAGAGACCTTCCAGATGCTTCCTACAAGCGAAAATGTACCAAAAAAAGTCTCACTGGGAAAAAGAAATGTATTTAGTGCTTACTAATGAATGTATTTTAGATAAAAAAATAAGTTTTGCTACGCAATTATAAATTTAAAAAAATTTTTTTAGTCTTTTATCTTTTATTTTAAGATGATAACTTGTTTAACATAGATACCTACATTGTCAGAAAACGTGACGTTCTATGACAAAATGAAAACCATTTTCGGATTCAGCACACCCAAAAACATAAGAATTACGCAAAAAAAAAACCAAAACAGCTCTCAATTTTTTTTTGCAAACTTGTGTTTTTATCATATGCTCATTATCGTTTTCAGGAATAACAATTCTTGGTATATTACTTACATGGAGGTTTTCATATTTCTAAATTCAACAGAGCAGAAGTTACTGTTTTGTTTCAAAGATATTTGCTACCATAAAATAAATAATTTTCAGCAATTTTTACCTATCTACTTTTCATCATAAGAAAGAGTCTTAGAATCATTTTCAAAGGTAGTAGTAAGAAAACTTAGAAGAAATTGCACGAAAATCCCTATAAAGTAATGTTAAGCAAACACGTAGCCTTTGACAGCTCCGATATTTGCGATAAGTGACGTCATGCACTTTGACTGGTGTTCGTTGTCACGTGACTTCATAGTTATTTAATCACATTTAGATTATTAAATAAAAATGAAATGTCTGAAATAAAGACAAATATTGTGGTTTTTAGGAATTTTATTACAGCAACTACCGCCAATATATGGCAGTTGACTTGATCGTGACACTAATGATTCACATAGAATTGTTCAACTGTACATCGATCTGTTTGGTATGCATGCTAATCATCCATATCAAAGTATAGTATTCTGTTGCCGAATATAACAAACCAAGTGCCGAAGTTCGCAGTGTAGAAGTTGATGAATCCCATGTAGTAACACACAATTATCCTTGTTTTCCTACTGGGAACCAGGAACGGTCTTCGTTAGATGGGCTTATTGCTCTCCTAACTATTATTCTCCCGTTCAAGTATACATTAAATTCCCTCTTAGCTTGTCTGTTGCAAAGATGGAAGCACGTGACCTCCGTCTTCGTCGTATTTGGGAGGAGCCTCCACTTATCTGTATCTGCTCAGTAATGTCAGATAAGAGGTTAAAATGGCTTTGGTTGTATAGAAAGACTTTATTTTTGTTGCTAAAATCCAATTGTCAGTCTATTCGAATTTTTTACGTTGGTTAGAAGGCATGTCGGTAATATGCCGGCCGGCAAAGAGTGGGGCGAGGAGAAATTCCTGAGGTAGGCCGTTATTCAGTGTGCTCGACCGATTTATTGAGGTTCTCATGATTACCGCGATGTTTCGGTTGATGAGGAGGGACGTCTTATTCATATAAATCGGGCCGTATTTCCGCTCCGTGTCGTATGGCGCAGACAGATCCACAAATGCGACAAACGTTTTACGCCTTTTTAGAAACTAGCCTCTACATGCGTCGACAATGATATTATCTGATCTGTGTAGCTGCCTTTTTAAGCGGAAACTTGCTCACTCGATGAGGCTAATTCGTTATTAGAAGAGTTTAGCAGGTCGGTGGTTGGTAACTCTTGGAATCGTCGCTTGGTTTGCCCAGCTTTAGAATAGAGATAATTTTTGAGTGTTTTAGCTACTGAGGAATATGTCCTATTTGCATAATTATACTAAAAAACTTATCTTCTTTGCTTGGTCTTACGTTCTATAGTTCAAATATTATGTACTCGGACAAGAATGATCTAGTTTTGAGAGTTTTGAGTTCTTGTTTGCTTGGTTTGAGTCGACTTTGCCTCTGGGGGCCTAGGTGTAGAAATAGGGACATAGCCCTAGTATTTTATATATGTTTCATAACTTCCCCTAATTTCTGTAGGAGGATACAGCCTTTTGCCTTAGAGGTTCTAAAAGCCAGCTCTTTGAATGTCATTATCTATTTTTCCCTTCGTGATTCGCGAGCTTGAATTGTGCGATAATTCGTTGAGTATTCTGACTGTGTGGGAAGTCTGCTACGAATTTTCTCGTTGTTTCCACAAGGAATCCCTTTTCATCTGTAAATTTGAAACGGAGATCGGAATTATAATTCTGGTCTCAAGCTGCAGATTTAAAATAACCTCGCTCTTTTGCTCCAGAGACAAGATACAAGTTGTGATCATCTGAGAAGCTGACTGAGGCCTCGCAGTTATTGTCGTTTTTCCTATACCTACATTATCTATTGTGTCCAATATAAACCGTTGGGTGTTTTAAAGTTTATAGTACTTGAAACATTATGTGTATCTAAGTATGCCAAATTTGAATGTCTCAGAAAAAATCATAATTTTTTTTTAAAGAAATAAAATTTAGAAATTAACTGTACGGATCGAATGGCAATGTGATAATCTACATTTTAAACACTCAGATTCAACCAAAGTTGAGGTACCTAGAACGAATTGAAATAGTTAAATCCGGAATACCCTACTGTGCACCAGTCATGGGATTTGAATAAACGAAACAGAGGTCAAAAACTATTTTGGACTAGTTAATAATGTCGAACTGAATTGGCCTGCTTGCATTTCAGACATTAACCAGTTGTGGTAAATTTGGGATTATTGCGAATGAGTAATTCAATGACGAATGAAAGCTGCAATAAATGCCATCGAAGAAAGGCTAGCTTTGAAGGAACACTTTTAGTATATATTTTTAATAACAATTGTAATTCTATTATATTTATTTGTCATGTATAAATGCAACATGATCATCAGTAAAACGATCTTTCAACCTATTGACAATTTTAGCGGATATGGACTTTTAATCACCGTTTATTATTATTGTACGCATTTGAAAGGTTAAACGTGCTACAAGCTTGACACGCAGCGTCGTTGACGAAAAAAATTCTCCACATGTTAATGTTCTGTCATAATGTAGAAATATTTTTTAAACACGTGTCTTAAATTTTTCAAATATTTATTTGTTACTGCATTAATAAATTTAAAATACAATATTGTTTATAAACTTTAACGAATTGCGTAATGACAATTTTTGCAAAAAAATATTAAAACTTGTTTAATTGCTTATTTGTTTATATATTTTCGATGTTTGGTTCGCCTTATCTTAACATACCAATACGAAGAACAAAGTGCAATTATTCATGTGAAGTCATTACACTCAGTTGTTTAGTTTTTGCATGGTAGGGTAATATCAGTTACTAGAACTGTTATTAAATAAAACAAATAGGATTATGCACATTTCTAAATGCACTAAATCCAAATAAACGTAATGGAGACCGTAATTGTTGATAACGTTTTTTCTTAAACAGAAAAACCTGTCGATTTTCTTTGAGAAGAAGACATCTTTCGGCGTGAATTGGTTACTTTTAGTTGCAACCTTCTACGTAGGGAATGTATCATGTCCAAAATTTTAAACAGAAAGGCGCATATCATTGAAAAGCTCTTTAATTTTTTTTATAACCATAGGTCCTTTTTGGGGTTCAATCATTTTTACAAAAATACAAGGAGCTGTACTTGTAAAATACAAGTCGTGTCAAAATTATCTAATTAAATCAAAAACGGACCAATGAAGATCCTGTGTAAAACGAAGCTGTAGAAGTAGCTGATCTGGGATTAGTTACTGTAGATCCTACGTTAATTACACGACAGTTGGCTTCTTCAAATGAGTCCCAGCAGTATACAATAAATTTTACAAGATCTAACTTGGCCAAGAACTGCACGAAGATAACCTTGATTTTCAGCACCAATTCTTTGAAGTCGTCAGTGAACGAGCAAAAAACAATCTAATTGTCCTTTTTAAAATTTGTTTTTTCGGTGATTGTTCCTTTTTTTTGAATGACTTTGTTAGCCGCCATAATTGTCACTCCTGGATAAACTCCAAACCAAGGATATGTCATGATACAAAACATTCTGAAAAGATAAATGTTTGGACTGGTATTTATGGCGACTACCTCGTTGGTCCCTTTTTTATACCTGGTAACTTAACTGATGATATGTATTGGGACTGTTTTAAAAAACTCTTGACCCAGCTATAACCACGATAATCGAGAACAACGATGACTATCTGGAAGATGAAGTAATGTTTCAGCAGGACGGAGGTCCTCCTCATAATGCCCAACATGAACGTTTATTCTTGAACCAGGCATATCCGACTCGTTGGAAAGGTAGAAGAGGAACCATAGAATGGCTTCCATAAGTCTCAGATCTGAGTTTCTTGGAATTGTTTTTGTGAAGACACTTGAAAATAAAAATGTATACCACTCAACCGGAGTCTCTGGAAGATCTACATCAGTGTATTATTAACCAATACCGCCAAGTTACTTCTTAAATGTTGCAGAATATACGACAACATGTAATTAGAAATTTGCCTAACTTGTAAAAGATAGAAAGATATTTCCTTATTTATTTAATTGTCAAATTTGCAAGATAATTTATCTAAATTTGTCAGCTGGCTCTGAAATGGTCTCTTCCTTTTAGGATTGTCTGGCTAGCTCCGAAAGGGGCGGAGAGTGGTCGGGGTAAATGGGTCACCTGTTTTGATGCCTTTATGGTCAAGGTAGAGACCGGTATAACTTAAAACAGGAAACGCACAGAATTTAAGAAAACACCCAAGAAAAACCAAGATATAGTATGTATTATATTACAATCTAATAACGTAGATTCTAGAGTGACTTGGCAGTTCTTCGTCTGAAAAACTAACGCGCCTGAGACTATCAGTTGTTTAACAAATATTTTGACAATGTCATTAATTATAGTTCATTTAGGTAAAAATTATATCTTAAATAAATATTTTTGGCTATTATTAAAAATAAATCTAAGTTCTGAGTGCATTTTACCCAAAGTCTATGATTCAATGAGACGGCACAGACATCTAAAACCTGATCAGCAGAGGCTTCAGTCCTGACGTTCCAGTAAACTCGGGTAAGCTTTGGATCACTGGATACTAGGGTGTGGTCTGGTATGTACAGCATGCAAGATAGGTGCCGTTGGGAAATCAGCAAGAAGACCCCATGATGAGCAAAATGATAGCAATAGATACAAAAAAGAAAAAATGGAAACAAAAGGTCTAAAACAAGAAAATGAAGAACGAAATCAATTTTTAAGTTACGATATCCACAATCATTAATATTTAAGAGGGTAATAATTAAAATAAAGACTTACCAGCGGTGTTAGGTGGCCTTTTTGGGGTGGAAAAAAAAAAATAAAAAAACTTGATATCGGGTTTGTTCCCAGAACTAAATAAATCAATATGAGCAAAATGCTTTTAAGGTACGCAAAGTAACCTTGTACTATGAATTTGATCAAAGACCCGAATCCTTCACATTAAATCCAGCAAAAATGCTAAGTAACCTTTCCAAGTGCAACTCTGCAAGGAAAAATTCCTTATCAATCTATGATTTTTTCTTCTCCCCAGAAAAACATCCAAGGAAACGACGGGAAGAAATACAGACATCTGTATATCAACCTTATGACAAGTGACAAGTGTTCAAAATAATAATAAAAAAAAATTTTAATTTATTTCAGGAAGTTATGCAATTAACTAGGAAAGTTGTGGTATGTTCACTAATTTTTACCGCTTAGAAAGGGCTTTATTGAGGTAGAACTCTCTTACAGGAAGGGTCGACTAGATTTAACCTTAAAGTTTGTTTTTGTTTGATATTTTTCGTTTTTAGCTTCATAAAATTCCTAATAGTTACAAAATAACTGACACAGTGGGAAGATAACAATGCCTAGATGACTTATAGAAGATCCAACAGGATCCAAAGAGTTTTTACTCAAAAATTTGTCGATCCTGAAGCCAAATGATTTTCTGCTCACTCGAGATTTTTAGATGAAGGTAACTATAAATTATTTAATATAGGCAGGCAGCTTTCTATCTTAATATTCTATATCAAGCCACTCTGTACAAAACTTATACGTTTCTATATTTTAGGTACAAGAGGGGAGATCTTACGAACTAAACATAATAACGATAAGGACTATCAAGCAATTATTCTTGATTATAATACCATAATTGTGAACCTAATTCCAATAAAAAAAAATATTCTGCCAACGTCTACTTTCACTTGTAAATATGCTCCCAAAAAAAAACGAAACACATAAATGATGGAGGAAAAAAGCGTAAAATTTTTTATTTTTATATGGATTTTGAATAGGGAAAAATAAAAACGTAACAATGTTCAGCAAAATATGTATCATTGTATGGAAGTAGATGGTCAACACTATCAACATTTATTGTAGTAAAACTTCATTAATAAAATTTGTGTTCCACGTCTTGTAGTTTTGTAAAGAAATCTACAGTCGTATTAATTACAAGACTTTTCCAATGATGTGAAACTTGACCACCATTTGCACTTAAAATTTTGGAAGGGATGTATTCCATACGTAGGGGGTTGCAACTAGAACTAATTAACGCACGCTAAAAGATGTCCAATTTTCAAAAAAAAAATAATTGATGGATTTTTATGTTTAAAAAAAACATTCCCACCGTTACTGAACATTATGTTTTCGTTGGGCCAACTGGTATATCATGGTCAGTCTCTTCCTGAATTCAATTCATTTTTATTTTTTTTTCTTTCATCAAAACTTTCTTTTAATGAATAAGTTGAATCCACTCTCTGTAGCGTCACTCTTAAGTGAAAATAAAATGAGATATAAAATCTGCAGTGTTCCTATTTAATTAATTCCTAAATATATGAAACACATCTTTATTACAGATATCCAGAATTGCTGCTAATAATTATTTTTATCAAATTTCTTACAAAATGTTTCATTACTTACCAACACATATCCGTGGACCTTCACCGAAAGGCATATATGAACAAAATGGTCTTTTAGCCTTATTCTCCGGTAAGAATCGATCGGGATCAAACTTCATTGGATCTGGATAATATTCAGGATCGTATTGGATTCCAAAATTAGTAACCATAACGAAAGTATCCGCTTCTATGGTAAAATCTGTATCAGGAACTTTGTAATCATTGATACAGGCACGAGCAAGAACTGGAAATACTGGATATTTTCTTAGAGTTTCTAGAGAATAAAAAAATGCTACGATTAGTTTAAGAAAAAAATTAATATGCATATAATAAATTTAAATCACACCTTAAATCAGTTTTTGTTTTTAATTTGATAAGATGGAAGACTTCTGTTGGGTAATTAATGAGTAAAATGTCTATTTTTAGGAGAATATCATCCAAATATAAGATTTATCGTAGACTCTTTATCGGATTTATATCTACTATCATCGTTCTAAAATTGTAGCACTTTTTCTTGTCCGGATAGATTATCTCTTTGGTATCATTATTTGGTTATTTTTTTTTAAGGAATCATGTCTAGTTACAAGTTAAAAAAACTGATCAACTAATTATGTCAAGGTTCCGAAGCCGTTGTATTCCATAATATAAAAATTATATAAATGCACTGACAGGAGCTGCAACACTGCAATTTTAAATATCAAGGAGGACCCAAAAAAAACGGGAATTTCGTCGTAACTTCTCTATTTCTTAATATTTTTACACCAAATTTTGATAACCTTCAAAGTATTCTCCATTGACCACAACGCACTTCTCCAAACGATTATTTCATTGTTCAAAACAGTTTTTAAATTCACTCATCGGGATGTCCTTTAGGCCTTCCAGCGATTTTTGTTTTACCTCCTCCTCAGTGGCAAAACGCTGTCTTTTCATGTCCCTTTTGAGTTTGGAGAACAAAAAATACTCTAGATTTGGTGAGTAGGGTGGGTGGACAATCGGTGTCATGTCGTTTTTGGTCAAAAACTGCTTTACGGAGAGGGCGGTGTGGGCCGGCGCTTTGTCATGATAGAAGAACCAGTTGTCTGTGCGCCAAAGATCTGCCCTTTTCTTCCGGATACTCTCCCTTATTGTTTTCAAAACCTCCAAGTAGAACTTCTGGTAGACAGTTTGACCCGGGGGAACGAACTCCGCGTGCAAAACACGTCTACAATCGAAGAAACAAATGAGCATTGTCCTGATGTTGGAGTTCACTTGGCGAGCTTTTTTGGGACGAGGAGAAGTGTCAGTTGTCTTCCACTGGCTTGATTGCTGCTTTGTTTCGGGTCCTAGCTATAACACCACGATTCGTCACCAGTAATCACCTTGGAAAAAAATTCAGGGTCCTCTTAGAGCTGATTTTGGAGCTCAAAAGATGCCTGGAGTCGACGCTCCCATTGCTCGTCTGGGAGAAGGCGAGGGACAATTTTGACTGCAACCCTTCTCATGTGCAAATCTTTGGATTTAATCCTCTGAATTGAACTCCATGACATTCCAGACATCTCACAGAGTTAACCAATGGTTCGGCGACGATCTTCACGAACGAGGGCATTGATTTTTTCGACGTTTCCGTCACTTCTTGACGTTGAGGGGCGTCTGGAACGGGGTTGGTCTTCAATTGGCATTTCTCTATTTTTAAAACGTGAAAACTACTCGTAGACTCTGGTTTTACTTAGGGCAGAATCCCCATAAACAGTCTTAAGCATTATAATAGTTTTCGCGAACGATTTGCTCAACAGGAAACGAAATTTCACAGCCATGCGTTGCAGTCGACAATCTGCCATCACGTTTTCGGCGAAATGGAACAAATTGTGTTACTAATTCTAATTCTCACGATGCACTCACGAAGCATTAATCATACAAAAATAGAATTTAAACTTTACATGACTAACAGGCCTTGGTAATCTTTACATCATTGATGTAGATTATTTTCCCTATACTTAGCCTACCTTGATGAAATTCTAGTTCAAAAATCATAAAGAAAGCTTTTGACCTTCAAATGATATTATTTTAACCCTTGCATTAAACTGTATCAAAATGTAAATTTTTCGTTCTTTTCACAACACTGACAAAATATAATGATTTTTTTTTGTGAAATGCCTCAATAAATTCGAAAAAACTTTCATTTTTGACACACTAGGACTTTCAGTGGCCATATTGAGTCAGCCATTTCGAATTTCCAAAATGGCTAGACGGTTTTCGAAAGTAGAGCACAAGAGCTGTCATTTAAGCTCTCGCAGGTCTAATTTGTATCAAAACTGTTGTCGGTAGAGGGGGTGTCGGGTTGACAAAGAATGCATTATACATCGTTTCAAATAAATTTATTAAAACAACTTTTCATAAACAAATTAGATATTTACATCTGTTAAGGTTTTATTGTTACTTTTTGTCTGGAAAACTACATCATTATTATTTTATATTAAAAAAAAATTGCCAGTGGGTCACGAGGTAATCGTGAGGTCGAAAATTAGACCTCTCAACTTTAAATGCACCGATAAGTCTGTCACATCGGTTAGATGGAATAATCTGTGCCAGAAATATGGTGAATATTCTTAGCTTTCAAAATATCATATAATTAGAGACAAATAAGCCAATCTTGTTCACTGTAATAATCTCTATTTAGTTTACTGTGTACGAGATCACGCCATGATTCAAAAAATATCTTACTTTCTCTCTCTTTAATTGACTAAAACTTTATCATTTTTGACCAGAGGTCAGTTTTATGAAAACAAATTTTGGTATTTGGGATAAAATAATAATTAAAAAGTAAGTTTATTCTTTTTTTTACCAGGAATATAAATATTAGTATTTCGTAAAAAAAACATCATACAATATGTTTTAATAAAAATATAAAAACAAGTTAAAGGTTATGGGTCATCAGTTTAAAATAAAAACCCAACCGTACAAGAGTTAAATGAATTTTCTTAAATTTATTTTTTCAGTTGCGATCTTTTTATTTAAAAATTATTTCTTGCAAATGACTGACTTCTGGTTTCTTTAACAATACCAATTTTGAACCCTTTTCGTATAAATTGGTCCATATTTCATCAATAATATTAACAGTGTTTATTTTCTGGTCATATAATGTTTACGATTGAGTCAATTTTGATGTGAAACCAAAAAAAAAAGTAATTATGATAAGGTCAAAGGTGAGTAGTACTAGTTTGAAGATGAAAGAAATAATATGTCCCATTAAACGGCGGAATTCTTTTGAGCCATTCTGTACAGGGTGAGTCAACGATTGGATGAAGTAGGTTTGTGCCTTTTCGGTGAAATTAACAAAGAAACTATATTTATTGTTTGATACAGTTTATTTTTACGCAGATTTTAAAAATATTTAGGACTCTACAGGGTGAGCCAAAAAACTAGGACAGCATAAAGTTGTGTTTTTTTAAATAGAACATCCTATATACGAATCGTATTTTCGATTTAGCTTATAATTTTAAATCTTTTTTATTAAGGGTTTACTATAACAAAACTTTATAGTTTCTGAGATAATTAAGTTTAAAGAAAAAAAGTCACATTTTCAAGCATCAATTCAATCCTAAATAACGTTTTCAATTTTGTGACAAATATATTCAAATTTGGAATTTAGCAAGGCCAAGGACAAGTTAACATAATTTTTACCTAATATTTGCAATAAAAGCTACAGGGTGTTGAACACATCGGCTCAAATTTGAACAAGTTTAAATGAATAAATATCTTTTTTTTGTAAATGGTACACCCTGTATATTTTCATGTTATTTAATAGAGTAATAAAAACCCTAAAAGTTTTGTTCAATATATCCTATACCTATTTATAATAGTTTTTGGGATATTTCAGTTTTTCTTATTTTCCATACTTTTTTACAGAAATAGTCTTCATTATCATAGTAGCCATGTAAAATAATAAAAAGAAACTACAGAAACAAACAGAATGTGGTTAAATATGATGAAATACATTATTCGTTATATTACAACGGCAATAGTTTAATTAAACATAATGTTAAAAAATTAACACAACAATAACGACAAGGCAAATACATATTTACTTTTATACTAAATTGAAACAAAAAAATTACCTATTAAATACTGAGATTAATTATTTCTTTTAATAAGTGTTCGAATAAACGACCCTCTTGTGCAATGCACAAATTTAGTCTTTTTTGCAGATTTTCTCGGACCCTGGACAAAATTAGTGGCGTTATTTTTCTACAGGTATCCCTAATCCTGTTTCGCATATCTTCCACTGTTGTTGGTGGATTAACGTACACCTTATTTTTAATATAACCCCATAGGAAGAAATCTAATGGGGTGATGTCGCAAGACCTTGGTGGCCACTCAATGAAACCCCCACGTCCAATCCATTTTTGCGGATATCGTTGGTCCAAAAACGCACGAACTTCACGATGGTAATGCGAAGGCGCACCATCGTGCTGGAACCACATATTGTCGAGCTCATCCCTATCGAGACCTTGAAGCAGTTGGGGTAGTTGTTCTTGCAGAAAGTTCAGGTAACTATGGCCATTTAGTGGTCATTAAAAAAGTGGGGTCCAATAATTCGATTATGATGAATACCACACCAAACATTTAATGACCAGTGGTTTTGATGTTGCACCTCTCTAATCCAAAATGGGTTTTCTGTGGCATAATAATGCATGTTGCGTCTATTTACGGCACCGTTACTTCTAAAAGTAGCTTCATCACTAAACATTACCTTGCATAATAAATTTGGATTTAATTGAATCTCCGCATTTATTGTACGACAAAAGTTTACACGACTTTCAAAATCCTTTCCATGCAATTCTTGGTGTAATTCCATGTGATATGGATGATACCTATATTTCTTGGTAGTACGATTAGCGGTGGATTGTGATGTTTCACATAATGCTGCTAACTGACGGCTACCAATATAAGGATTTTCCTGAACATATAACCATACTTGTAGTTCTTTTTCTTCATTAGTTACTGGTTTGTTGACTACTTTACGTTTTGGATAATCAACAGTACCAGAAGAATCAAATCTTTGCATTAAGTTTTGAAAAGTATGGATATCAGGCTGGCGTCGATCAGGATACTTCATTTTGTAAATTCTTTGAGCAAGAAGGCAATTTTTTTGAGCGTCTCCTATTGTATAAATCATATCTATTAACTCATTCTTTGGAAAATTCATTTTACAATATAAGATGAATGCAAAAAAAACCAAACTACACTACATAAAAACCAAAAGAAGCGATTGCGGTTATAAATTTGACACACAGAAAAATGTTCTTTTACATTGTTTTTGCCATGGCTACTATGATAATGAAGACTATTTCTGTAAAAAATTATGGAAAATAAGAAAAACTGAAATATCTCAAAAACTATTATAAATAGGTATAGGATATATTGAACAAAACTTTTAGGGTTTTTATTGCTCTATTAAATAACATGAAAATATACAGGGTGTACCATTTAAAAAAAAAGATATTTATTCATTTAAACTTGTTCAAATTTGAGCCGATGTGTTCAACACCCTGTAGCTTTTATTGCAAATATTAGGTAAAAATTATGTTAACTTGTCCTTGGCCTTACTAAATTCCAAATTTGAATATATTTGTCACAAAATTGAAAACGTTATTTAGGATTGAATTGATGCTTGAAAATGTGACTTTTTTTTTTAAACTTAATTATCTCAGAAACTATAAAGTTTTGTTATAGTAAACCCTTAATAAAAAAGATTTAAAATTATAAGCTAAATCGAAAATACGATTCGTATATAGGGTGTTCTATTTAAAAAAATACAACTTTATGCAGTCCTAGTTTTTTGGCTTACCCTGTAGAGTCCTAAATATTTTTAAAATCTGCGTAAAAATAAACTGTATCAAACAATAAATATAGTTTCTTTGTAAATTTCACCGAAAAGGCACAAACTTACTTCATCCAATCGTTGACTCACCCTGTATGTGGATTTTGATCATTGCAATATATAATTTATTTCCCTACACAAAAAACTTTATCCATAAAGGAAAATAAATCAGCTATCAAACTTAAACATATACCCTGTTTTATTATTTTTAGAGTTGTTTATATATTATATTGAAGAAAACATACAAAAAACCCAGACAATTTAGGGAGACATAATACCAAAACCGTCCTATCCTCGTTAATAATGTAAACTAAATCAATATGTCAAAGAAACTCTATATTTGTTTATTTCACTTGTGCCCGGGATTACCAAGGCAGTGTTCTTTATAAACTGAGCAAATTTTCTCATCCTAAAGGAACAAAGAATCTATATACATCTATACATATAGATAAAACTGAAATGTCTGTCCGTCTGTCCGGGCTAATCTTGGAAACTGCGAAACTGATTATGATGAAACTTTATATGCAGAAGAGGTTGTCAAATGTGATATAAGCTGTTTTTTTTTCTGTCTGTCTCTCTATCTACACGGGCTAATCTTCGAAACATCTGAACCGATTTCGATCAAACTTTACAGACATGAAAAGGAGGTTGTCAGACGTGATATAGACTGCTTTTTTGTCTGTTTGTCTGTACGTATCGGTAATCTTCGAAACAGCTTTCGATGAAACTTTACAGATACAAAAGAAAGGTTGTCATGAACGATTTAGGTTGCTTTTGTTCTGTCTATCTCTTTGCATGGACTAATCTTCAAAACAGCTGGACACATTTCAGTTAAACTTTACAGACGTAAAAAGAAGGTTGTCAAAAGTAATATAGGTGCCTTTGTTTATAACAATTGTATTTAATATGTATTTCTCAAGTTTCACGTGGACGATATCGCGGATGAAAGTTAGTATGTAAATAAAATCGCTTCAATTCAATATACTTATTCATTTATATGGAAAAAGCTTTCATCTTTTGGCCATATTTTTACCTACTTGCCAAAAAAGTAAGAGTAAGTAAAATGTGAGCAATGGATAAAAGAGCGAGTAGGTTTATTTCCATAATCTAAGATTGGTAACTTTAATTGATAAGAAGACGTAGAATAGAATGATTAACTTTTTGTATAAAAATTATTAGTCTAAAATGCTCGCGCTAAATCGGGATCGAAACCGCTGAGTGGAAGCGCTGATGTTTCACGAAATAACGTTCTATTATTGGAGTAACGGAGGGGTAATACTCACGAGAATGAGTAGAAGGAGAGGGAGAGAAAGTTACTGGACGCTTATAACCAGTTTGTATTAAGTTTTCATCTTTGATTCTAGATTTATCTTCGGGAAAGTTAAGGACAATTCTGTTTTATTTTTCCTCGGAAAAGGGCGACTTCAGTACGGGTTTGTTTCAACAATTTAATAGTTATTTTTCGTGTTTTTATTCTTTTCTTGATTAATCTTTAGAAAGCTATTTAAAAGTAAGATTTTCAAAAATGGGTTATATTTTATAACTCAAGTGAACCTCATGGCCGATAAGAGCATTTATTTTTGTTACTTAGAAATTATTTTATCGATGTAATTACAAATTTTTCATTATCAATAATTTCGTTTTTCTTATTCATTTTTGTTAATAGATTTAAATGTTTTAAGACACTTGTTTTGTTTAATTTTATAAAAACCTTTATGCGAATAATCTCATCAACGCACTAAAAGAGAAGCTTTAAAACAAGAGGCCTGATATAATCAGTTAGATAGCAGCTTTTCCGGGTCTATCTAATTGGATCCGAATGCTACGATAGAAACAAGGTCACTAGCAGCTTGGCTAAGTTTGTATTAAAATTTAACCTACAAATGTCGGTAACTAAAATAAACAAATTAATTAACACTTAATCACTTGCGACACAATTTGACAAGAGATATTTTTATTTTATTATCCGTGAATATTGAAGATATCACTTGATGCGTTATAATTTTCAAAAATTAAACACACAACATTTAAAATTTTATTTTTATTTAAAAATTGTTTATACAAGTTTATTAAGAGCAATTAAGGTTAATTTAAGAAATTAATCCAAAATATTTTTACGTTTGAAGGAATTTTTATTAATGCGCTTTTAATCCCGAAAATTTTTATTTATAATCATTTATCTAAGGTCTTCCAATTTACATCTCTGATCTTGTTTTTGACGTTACATTGGGATTCGATCGGATCAATCTCATGCAATTATCTCTATTTGAAATTTACGTAATAAACGATTCTAATTAAAGTTTCGATTGGATTCAACATTTTAATATACATTGGATGCAAAACTTTCTTCCACATTGAAAACGGAACCGTATTGAAATGACAAGTACGTCAATAGTCGATTTCTTGGTCACAAAATCAAGTGTCAGATGCAAAAGTTATTTCTATTTTCTAGATTTTAAGCGAACCAAACTATAGGAAACGTGAGAGAGAAAGTCTATATCCTCCTTTGCGACGTTGCTTTCTTAAGAATATGCAAAGAAAACAATATGTAACCAATTTTACAAGGATAATTAACCACGTCGTAACAAGGCGAACCCTTTCAAAAAAAATTATATAACTAGGCACAATAAAATACATACTCTACCAAATTCACCTCTCTGTGAGAAACCTAATACATCCTATTATATGGAAACGCATAGAAATAATCTGCTATTGGCAACTTAAAATCTCAAAGCCACAAAGACAGAAAGACGTTTGAAGAAAGTTGAAAATATCATGAAAAGCTTCTACAAATCAAAAAACAAACAAACAACATATAACAGCAAAACAGTTTATAACATATCCAACCAGCAGCTATCCGGAACTGAAAAAATAGTTCCAAGTAACAGTTTCAATTACCCAATAGTTTCAAAACAGCTTTCTACCGAAGAAATAATTGCTTAAATCAATACGAATCTTCTAAAGACAATCACGAAGCTGAGCTATTACGTAAGATGAGTCAAGAATGCTCAAAAGATCCAATTCTCCCAAACAGAACCTCAGCACAACAAAGCTTATAGCTTTAAAAGACCTGAACAAAAATGAAAGCATCATATTACCAGCCGATAAAGGCAATGGAATCGCCATTATGGATACTGAAGAATGTGCTACAAAAATGAGAGATATCTCGAAAGATTCTGCTCACAAATCTGTATCAAAAAATCCCCCTACATATCTTGAAAGAACAGCGAAGTCCAAAATCATAGACTCACTTCGAGAACCGGATGTTAAATAAAAACATACCATGGGAAACATCCAGCAGGTGCCCTAGAGTTTACGGACTTCCAAGGATCTAGAAGCAATATGATTCTTTAAGACCCATCGTCAGCATTTACATCTCTCCTACTCAAGAACTCGAAAAATACCTTGTTGGCCTCATGCAACCAAGTGTGGAGAAGGTCGCATCTTACGTAAAAAACTCGAAACACTTCTTAGCTATTCTACACTTGACTGTGTGTGATTATGTCTTATTTACGATTTTTCAACTGTGAAATCTGTTTGTAGGACACAGATGCGAAATGATTTTTACCGAACGCAATGGCCTGATGAATCCCAGACTAGGACGAAACAGCGCTGTCGTCATTTTCCGAACCCGGAGTTTTTCCATTATCTTGGAAATCTCCGCTCTTTGTAACATGAGAATAATATGAAGTAAAATGCGAACAGTAAATGCAAATTCTGTTCCAACCATATCCTTTCTGTGCTAGAGGTTGCACAGTTTAGACAAATTGCTAAGGAAAACAATTTATCCTATTCCACCACCATCGAGATGATAGCCTACCTGTACCACCCTGCCGAGAACAAAGTCAAAACTTACCCTCCCCGCCACAGTGATACGGCAGAGGTACATGTTTTGTCTCTACTAGACTCATCAAGGTACCGACATGCACCTGGCTGTGCAAAGGACAGATCAGAAGGAAGCATGCAAATACTGAACGCGGCTTCGCCGACCTCCCGCCAGCTGGCATATATATGTTTATGCGACTTTCACGGATTCCTCCATCTGAGATGCAATAGCAGTGAATATATATCCAGATTATGCCGTTGTAGTGCTGAAATCACATTCAGCAAATATACAACTGTATGCAGCTCCGTGCGTGAATGAAGAAATAACGGCATAATGTGGGTAAGTTTTGACTTTCTTCTCGGTATGGTGGTACAGGTAGGCTATCATCTCGATGGTCGTGGAATAGGATAAATTGTTTTCCTTAGCAATTTGTCCAAACTGTGCAACCTCTAACACAGAAAGGATATGATTGGAACAGAATTTGCATTTAATATGGATATATCCACTGCTATTGCATCTCACACGGAGGAATCCGTGAAAGCCGCATATATATATATATATATATATATATATATATATATATATATATATATATATATATATATATATATATATATATATATATATATTATATATATTATTGTGAATATAAAAAAGAGTTTTATATTCCCAATGCTGTGGGATAATTCAGCAAACTCGTCCCTACCGATTCCAGAAAAAATCTCGTCAATCGAGCGAGTAAAACCTCTGGAATCCGAAAAACAAAATTTCCCATAAGAAAAGCATTGGGAGGCGTGGCCTAATTTCACAGAAATTTCGGCTAAACGCTGATTGGTTATTCTGAACACTAGGAAAAAGAGGAGGAGCTTACTAACGAAGTTAGTAAAACTACAAAAGGCTAACAAAAACGAGTCAGAGTTAGTGATCGACTTGGCTAGAACGAAGACAACTAGGAAGAAGAACAAGAAGACTGAAGACATCAGTTGTGAAGAAAGAAGAAAGAAACGTGGAAATTCGCATTAAAAGCTGCTGTTTTTACGGCAGAACACTTTTTCTGCGATTCCTATCAAGATTCCCGAAAATTCTGCTGGATTTTAGGACAATTCCTCGCAGATTTGCACAGAATTTTCAAGACCAGACCATCCCTGCAACCGGGACGATCTTTTTGAAGGCAGCACTAGAACTTCTAGACCTTCGTAGAAGAATCAGTAAACTTAATATAATATATACGGAATTTTTGGGCGTTTAGTAGCTATCACTTGCACAAAGATAGTGAAAAACCAAAAATTCAAGAAGACATAAAGCGAAAGCAAATTTCCGGAGTAAATGCGGTGTCTGAGGTTTCCCTAGGTATAAACTAGAGTGAAATAGGACAGGTAGTATCTGCATACGAACACCTGAGGTAAGTTTCAGAACTACCAGGCCCTCAGACACTAAAGTTCGAAAGTCGGGTGCTATTCGAGACTACATACGCGAACTGGCGTTGTAGTAGTGGATCACCGACATAAATTCCGCGTATTCGTTTCTTATTTTATTGGAGTTTTCCCTTTACTCCCAAGTATTAACCTAGAGGCTTTTGGAAAAGCCTTGAAAAAACAAGAAAAACCGACCAAAGTCCTATAAAAAAATCCTTTTTCTAGGACGGGTCACGCCCGTTTTTCTTCCAAATTAAGAAACAGAAAACATCATTTTTGGCTTTCAAAAACGTGAGAAAAAATAGACATTTCCCCCCAAAAGACATTTCCCCGTCCCTCTCTCACGAAACAAAAAATCCGCGAAGCGGAAAAGACGAAAATTTCGGAAACGTATCGAAAACGATTACCAAATTTGCGTATCTTTTCCGATCAACAAATGACTGACAAATAGACAATTTTTGATAGACTTTTTTCGGATACACTTACCGACAAAAAATCACAAAAATTCTCGAAAGTTGCAACAATAAAAGCTAATTAATTTCCAATTATAATTAGCAATCCCTGTTTCTTTTTGATACATTATCTTTTGGCAATTAAAACAAAAACAATTTCATCTTTTTTCAAAATTTAAAAGCATGGCTCAAAACAAAGTGCCCCTATTAAATAGCAAGAAAGGTGAGGCGGCTTGGCCTTCAGCCGGGTCGGGAGGTTATGGTGGGTCCTGTCCGGCACCACCTGCTGGTGCCCTTTTTTCTTCTTCACAAACAAATAGAAATGATTTGATGAGTCAAAATGATCCAAATCTCATCTTCTTCGGTTACCCTGCGACGCATGACGTTCGTCCCAGCAGTAGACAAAATGTAGACCAATTCGAAATAGAAAACGCGACCCGTTACGACGTTTCGCCAACGATTTTTCCCTTGTTCTCTTCCATGCCCAATATCCCCATAGCGATAATCCCTGGTTCACGACCTTTGGACCAAGAGATTCAACGCGATGCGCCAACAGGACGTTTAAACTTAGCCAACATTCCGTCGTACCTGCATTCTAACCCGAGTTCGGATGACTCTCAACCTACCACGCCTTCTGAATTCCATTACAGAACACTAGACAAGACAGGTTATTTTGGCACGGAACAATTCGTTGAAAGCCATGGCAGTAATGCAAATGCGCTTAATCAGAACGAATTCGTCGAGACCAAAATAAGAGGGCCGTCCCGTGCCCGATAATATATATATATATATATATATATATATATATATATATATATATATATATATATATATATATATATATATAACAGGCTATCATTTTTATAGACTCCACTAGTTAAATTAAAACTTTATATTTGTACAACTTTTTTGGAAAAAAAAAATAGAAAATTTCATTTGTAACCGAAAATTTGGAGTATTTTTCGGGTACAATTCTCATTTTAAAACTATTTAGGGATTTTCATATTTTCATCTGTTTTGTTTAGTAATTGTTAGATAATTGATAGATGTTCTAAAATATTTTTTTGACTGCAAAACATGTCAATTTTTGAAAATTACGTCTTCTTATATGAAGTTTTTTACCTGAAAAATAATAGGATAAAATTTTCCTTACCATCTACTAGTCTATCCAAATATTCCATCTCGTTTACTGAATCATAAGTAATTTGACCATCATGCCTCTTCAAAACAGTATTAATTTCTTCCCTCAATCTATCTTGGACTTCAGGATTAGCTCCCAACTCATACATAGCAAAAGTCTGGGTACTAGAAGAAGTTTCGAAGCCCGCTTCGAAAAATACGTACATCTGTGCATAAAACTCTTCTAAAGTTAACGGCTCCATTTCACCTTTTCCATTAAAATCCGGATGATATTTTGTTTGATCGCATAAAGATATTAAAATATCTGCCAAATCATTTCGTTGCACATTTTTTTGTTCCCGATATTCTTTTATTTCTCTGAACATATTCATAAAATAGTTGGTGGCACTTTTAGTAAAAAGAGAAAAGTTTAGCTTGGCTAAGATTTTTCTTGGTATAAGAAGTACTATGGTATTATTTGTTCTACTCCACTGAACATCAAAGAACACCCTGCCCTCCTTCATGAGTGTTTCATTCTGATTATCTAACGTATTACTTTGCATACCGAAAGCACACGAAGTGATTATATCGGTACCAAAACGATTTAAAAAATTTTTTATTTCAACAGATTTTCCATTAAGAGCATACTTATCTAATTTATCAATAAGAATTTTACTGACCTTTTCCATGACAATGACATTAGTTCTCATTTTAGCGGCAGTAAAAGCTGCCGGTAATTTTGCTCTTAAATTTTTCCACTTATAATTTTCCATGTTAAAAAGGTGTCCAGAAAGTGGATCTGTCTTTTGATCAATATAAAATCCGTGGTTTGGGAAATTTATAAAATCAGAGATAATTACTTTTTTAACTAAATCATTGTCTATCGGCATGTAAACAGGTTTTCCAAAGAAATAGGCGCCACCATGTTTCCATCCCCTTTTCTTCATTTCCAAATACCATTCTTGGAAAATTTCTCCCATACTTGATTTACCAAAATACATATTGGCTGCATTTCCAAATGGTATAGTCGGTTCCAAGTAGTTTAATCCTCGGTTTTTCCAATATGAAAAATAGTATTTATAGAGGAAAATAACTCCTGTCCAGATTAGTACAAGTAAACCAAACAAACCCAGTGCCAGAGGAGACAGTAGATACTCTGAAATAAAAAATATATGATAAAGATATCTATAGATTCACAATCAAGGATATC
Organism: Diaprepes abbreviatus; assembly: GCA_034092305.1. Classification (NCBI taxonomy): domain Eukaryota; kingdom Metazoa; phylum Arthropoda; class Insecta; order Coleoptera; family Curculionidae; genus Diaprepes; species Diaprepes abbreviatus. The sequence continues at coordinate 116,060 of JASJET010000167.1, read as the reverse complement.
ATTGTCTTCAAATATCCATTCTGATTAAAATAGACCAAGATAAAATTTTTGGTTTAAAATATTAGGAATAGTAACTTTTATCTTCAAGGTTTCTGCTAATTACGAATTATATTTTTATTGTAACTATAGATTACCAAACCACTAAATATCAAAATTCTGATCGCAATCAAACATGGCACAATATCTAATTAACTATTTGGGTTATGGTCCAAAAGCCTAAAGGGTTTTCGTAGTCGATGAAAAAGACAGCTTCACCAAAGGTTTTTTGCTACTCTGGTATTTCACACCACAACCTCACTATTAAGTAAGAAGAAATTCAATAATTAATTAGTAAAACTACAGAAAAATTACCAGAGTTCGGTTAAAGGTTATTAGCTGTACCAGCGAGCAAAAATGCTAAGCTAACCCTTATACCGAAGGGTAGAGGTGGGTTATTCAGGGCGCCACTGCATCTGTAGCTAGGGTTTAACATATAACACTCTAGTCCCTACGGACGCTAAAATATAGCGCAAATCCATGTTTAAACCATGATCAGGGAATGCCGTAAAATTGCGCAACACCTTACAAGAAAAAAAAAGAATGGAATACAGTTAGTTATAGGTTATCATTAAAACATAGGATTAATAATAATAGTATAGGCCAACCACCTGCCTGCTCACACTGTATAAGGTGATCACCTCCTGCTTGACCCAACTCAAGTATGCACATTGTGAGCAAAATAACATCATTGCAACTCAGGATGCACGAGGGGGCAATAAGATGCAAGGAACAATTGATTGTTGACTCTGTCATATGTGACCAAGCCTGTACCAACCGAAGAAACCTCTTTGCTGCCTAGGTGGACTACAAGAAGGCCTTCGACTCGGTGCCACATGAGTGGTTCAAAACTATATTGAGAATGTATAGGGTCGATAATAATTTTGTTTCCTTTTTAGAACATATCATGTCTACCTGGAAAACTAGGATCCAATTGCAAGTGCTATCCAGCGACACCATGGATACTAACACCATTTCGATACGAAGGGGAATATTTCAGGGCAATTCACTTAGCCCATTGTGGTTCTGCCTTGCAATGAACCCATATCACGCTGTTTGAACTCCATCAGATACGGCTTTAATATTAAAAATAACAACGAAAGGTTAGTAACAGTGAATCATCTTCTATATATGGATGATCTTAAACTGATGGCTGCTACCAGAAACCAGCTGGAACAAATGCTTAAAATTGTAGAGAAGTTCTCCGGGGATATCGGAATGCAATTTGGACTTGAAAAGTGCCGTATTTTGAACATCGTTAAAGGGAAGACACAAGCAGGAGCATTTGAAATGCAGAACGGTGAAACTATGGCTGCAATGGAAGCAGACTAAACATACAAATATCTAGGTATGAAACAGGCTAAAAGAATTGACCATCGCACTATGAAACTCGAATTGACAACCGAATTTGTCAGGAGGGTAAGGCGGGTATTACGAACTAACTTAAATAGTAATTTCAATCGCTCATCAAGTATACTTGCTCTGCACTTAGCTACTACTTTGAAATTGTAAAATGGAACAGGACGGACATATAAAACCTGCAAAGAAAAAGAAGGACACTCCTAACAAAAACACAAAAACATCACCCTCGTAGTGCTATTGAACGTACAATGCTTCTAAGACATCAAGGAGGAAGAGGACTGGTGGATATTGGTAAGCAGCTCGACAAGAAATAATAAACTTACGTTCATATTTCCACAGGTTAGTGGACTCTTCCACACTACATCGAGCAATATGCAAAGCAGACGATTCAACGCCGCTACAGCTGAGGGAACAGGATATTGCTTCTCACTACCAAACAGACCAAGAGAAGTTACAAACCTGGCTACAGAAACCACTTCATGGACGGCGGCATCCAAATGAGGTCAATCAGGACAAAGTCGACAACTCGGTGTCGAACTACTAGATGATTTCAGGACAGATGTTTCCGGAAACGGGGGGCTTCTTGTTAGCTATCCAAGGCCAGGTTATTCCGACAAGGAACTATTGGAAGTTTATCATCAGCGATCCCTTAATAGAGAATGACCAATGTAGATATGGCTGTCAAACATCAGAGACAATCCAGCACATAACTGGAGGATGCCAAGCGTTTACCGCAACCCAGTATAAGGAAAGACATGACTCAGTCGCTAAGATACTCCACCAAGAGTTAGCAGATAAGTTCAATCAATTACGGGTAAGAAAAGGGCCTTATTACAAACATAATCCGGAACCGATTCTTGAGAACAACGAGTTCAAGTTATATTGAGACCCAGGCGCGGATCCAAGGGGGGGGCGGTGGGGGCGATCGCCCCCCCCCCAAGAGCTTGGAGTTCAGGAAAATAGACCCGATTTTGCCTCTTGTACTATAGTTTATTCAAGAACTAGAGAGAGTTTTTCATTTTTTACCTTTTTTTTTCTTCGCAAACTACCTGTGTTCTTTAGCCCGGTGTCTTTGGCAAAATCTGTTAGACATATATATTTTTCATAGGAATGGGTTAGAAATTTTATAATCAAAAATACCGGTCTATAATAATAGACTATTTGGGTTGGATAGCAACAGATATTTGGATGTGTGAAGTGTTAAAAAGGATTTTAATCCTTATCATAGGCATCGGAAGGCGTCAAAAGGAGGTCTATTTTATTACTAAATATTTATGGCATAGAGTATTATTTCAGTAATAAACTTAAAATAAAAAGTTTTTATAATATTATTTTATTTCTTATGATTTTTTAATAATTCACATATATTAGAAAATATAGATAATTTTGACATATTTAACACAAATCACAACTGTAGTTTTATTATTTTTAATTTTGGCATAAAAACCGTTTTAGGCACATTCAGACTAAAACGTAGCCTTGTTCTCTCAAAAAATTCTAAGTTATAATTTAAATACTTACAAAATACCCATTATCAAAAATACAAGAAGTTAAACATATATAAAAAAAATAAATTCATCAATATAATATTAAAAATTTTTTGGGGCCATCGGTCATTTTATTATTAATTAAAAACATTTTTGGGATATTTGACATTCCAGTTTATTTATTTCTTAAACCATCTGCAGAATTACAATTTAAACACTAAAAAGGGATTCAAATGTCATTAATTTTTATATGTTATAGAAAATTTAAATAATAAATTGTGTTAACGCTGGTAAACATGACGTATCTTATTCGTCATCAAAGTCAGTGAAGCTATCTTCGCTCAAATTAATTATAATTGATTCCTCTCTCACCGATCATGAGATCGAGTTTCCACATTTTCTTTTATTCTTTTATGATATGGATTTTTCGCAATTATCTGCAGTAACTTTATTCAAAAAAATCTTTCAAAAGTCCATTTAAATTATTAATTTGTAAGTTGTGTTATTTCCAGTAACTCTACCTTTTATTTGAGAGAGATATTTCCTTCACCAACGGACATTTTCCGGACGATCTATAAGAACAGATTTCCTATCTGGTTTTTCCCAACAAAAATTAAGTTCTCTGAGCAATTTCCAGAGCTCAGTCTTTTTAATTTCAGGCAAATCCCGATCTTTATTGATTTTAGTTAGAATTTTGTCGACGGTTGAGATCTGCTTCCCATAATAAAATGTATGTACAACTCCTTTTATTACAGTTTACATCTCTTCTTCCAACGAGGTTTTTCGTCTGCCTGTGATCGAATATAGCTTGGAATTACTAACAATTCCAGTCGTTTTTTTCTCCGTCATTGTTCGGTACATGATAGATTTTCGAACTCCTGTTATATTGGAATACATCTTAACAGAGCTTTTAACATTATTATCTAGATATTAATATCTTAAAGCATCATAAACATTCATCGTAATAAGTTTTTCGTTGAGGAAAAAATGCCCTCCATCTTTTGGGTATCTCACTAATCTCAAATAATATATAAAAGCAAGCACAAACAGAATAAATCACTAAGGACACACTGTAAGGTGTACTTTGCTCACTGACAGGAATTAAATTGAATTATCAGAAATTTTATTGTTGCAGTAAATTTATAAAAGCTTATAATATTTAAATATAATTAGATTTACGGCAGTTCTCAGTTATCGGGGGCACTGAAGCAGGTACGTTCGAGGTTTCGGTAACAGTTTTATTACTCCCTCTAGTTCTTGAATAGAGTATAGGAATGTGTATGCTTGCAATCACCCCTCTCCTTCCCAAGAGTTTTGAGTTCAGAAACATAGAGCCGATTCTGCCTTTTATATTAGGAATGTGTATGCTGCTGGCAATCCCCCCCCCCTGTTGACAACTTGTTTTTTTTTGCGATAGCACCCCCTCCCCCCAGCAGCTTTGAACTCAGGAAAATAGACCCGATTCTGCCTCTTATCCAAGGAATGTGTATGTTGATTGCATCTTCCCACCCCCTGTCGGAAACTTGTTTTTCTTGTGATCGCCCCCCCCTCTCCAAGAGTTTCAAATTCAAAAAAATAGCCCCGTCCCTGCCTTTTACACTAGAAATGGGAATGTTGCTGGTGTCCTCCCCCCCCCCCCGGGGACAACTTGCTTTCGCTATACTGTACTTTTGTGATATCACCGCCCCCCCCAAGGAGAGAGGCTGGATCCGCCCCTGTTGAGACCGAACGGTTCTGATGGATGAGGCAGTTTCTCATAATAGACTAGACATTATACCAACAGATAAAATTTTTAGGCGAATTATACTAATCGACATTGCTGTACCTAACAACAACAACCTAAGGCCAAAATACAACGAGAAAATCGTTAAATACAGATATCTGGAGGTGCAAATTGGAAGACAAAGGCAATGAACAGCGTTCAAACGATTCCCATGATTTTATCAACAACTGGAGTGATACCAAAGAATCTCCTGCAGAACATCAAGGGACTGGGCCTTACTGAGCATCTGTAAAAGCCGATTCAGAAAGCAATTATCTTTGCAACCGCGCGGACCATCCGAAAGTTCGTAGGAAATACAGCAGACCACGTCACCTAGGACCCGAATACATGGAAGGAGTTCCCACAGAGTTTCATAATTATGGTATCTTTGAATACTTGATATGAGTAAATATTCCCTGGAGGAAGTGCGAAGCTGTTTGGCTTGAAATCATAATAAAAGTTTGCCTGTTAGATGGTGAGATTGCTAGCTGCGTGATCTCTCCGCTTGATTGTGTAAGAACTAGTGTAACATCAAAAATGTTAACGCAAAAGATAAGCCAAAAACATAAACACTAAGAAGGACTGGTAGAAATAATAGCAGTAGGAAGGACCTCGATGTGTTTATTGGGATGTAACAGAACTCTTTCATTGTACATAACTGCTAAAATCTCCAAGTATATCCCGGTAAAAAAAACTCAAAAACACCAATCACGCGAAAGATAAAGCAACCAATCAACTAAACAAAATTACTGGAATGATTTAAAAAGCTTTACAACCGAAAATTCCAAAGGATGGCAAATATAAATTGAGCTGTAAAACTACAGCTTCTTTCATCCTTTTAAACAGGACGAAGTGAAGGTCAACGCATAATGGCCTCCATTTTATATACAAAATCCATACTTGCGCATCAGGTTTGTACTTTCAAACTTCAAAAAAGAAATTTTAAGGGATGACACATTTGACAGAAATTACAGCTGAAAAATGACTTTGGGCAATAACAGTCCACTGAAATAAATTTGATAAGTAAGCCAATTCATTAACAATTAAATTTTCGGCTCAAATTTAAATAAGCCGCCTATTAATTATTTTTTTAAATCAAAGAAATATATTTTTTGCTAGCCGCTAATGACACAGAATAAGTTACTTGTCCAAATTACCTCCCAAAAATTACAAAACGGAAATTTATTCAATCCGGCAACATAAAAGTTACTGAAAATATAATCGGTTATCGGTGTAAAATAGCCTATCGATACAAATTTGAAAGTGACATGACCTTATTTTAAGAATAATATAAACAAAATCTACGGAACTGTTCAAAATTATATCAAGAAAATTGCCATAAAAAGGAAAAGAGGAAGAATTTCACTCGAATACTAGGTAGGAAAACCGAGATTTATATAAAAACAAAGTAAGAGTAAATTCAACACCAATAAAAATAAGAGGTCAAACTGGTAATAAAATATAAAATCAAAATTTGTAGTAGAATGTCCGAAAAACTCAGGAAGATAAAAATAACCAAGCTGGAAAAGAAATTAGTAAGAAGGTAAAAACTATGAAGCCTCATAATATAGTAATACTAAAAATACAAAGAATGAAATGCTTTTATTCGAAGAATTTATAGGATATACTTTAGGGAAAGGATATTTGAACCGTGGTAAGTACTAACTAAAGTAGGTGTCGCATACGCAATGATGGCAATTTGCATCGGAACATATATTATACAATACTAAAATTTTAATATATATAGCAAGCAATAACAATTAATACAAACTGAGTTGACGACTCTCTGTAAGACAAGATTTTGTAATGTGTTATGTTGCTTTTATTTATTATGTTACGCAAAGCTATTTTATTGCAATTAGAGTCAAAACATTTCCAGAAGTTTAAGATACATATTTCGTATAATTTAATTCATGCTATATGCAATCAAAATAAATATTGGTCCGTTGTCATACAAATAAAAACAAAAATAAGATAAATTAAGCATTGATTGAAAACAATCTGTATGAAAAAAAAATAGAAGGGGAAGCTGGGGCTAGACATTTAATAAAATGAAATAAATAAAAATTATTTGCATTGGTTTGTATGTTAATCATTGAGAACTTTTTTCTATACAAATACCATCATTTGGGGGGTCAGATATGACAAGCCCTTTACTGATTGATTTATTTAATAAATATTTTAGCCGCTGTCAGAAAAATTATTTTAATAGTCCAGTCAAATTTGATATTGGGATTGCAAAGTTCGTATGTTTTTTTAGTTTATGAATAAATTCCTCCAAAATGACACAAGGAAAATAATTCATCCTTGCGCGAATCTGAAAATGTGGCTCGAAGTAAAAAAAAAATATTTACTGCAAAATTTTCAAATTTTGATCAATTTTTTTTCCATTATATCTCCGTTAATTCAACAAAAAAATTGTATAGAACATAATTTGTTCGCTAGAAAATTTGTCGAGGGCTTCGATCATACCCTAGATTTAAACAACAATAGATTTGTTTGAAGGCTGTTTATGGTCGGTGGGGGAGACGCTTTTTTCATATTTGACAGACATAAACATATTTACTTATTTTGTCTTTCAGTTTAATTGCTTGTCGTACTTTTTTCGGTGTTTTTAAGTATTAGAAATGACTATAAATGCGAAGTTTACAATTAATATTAACAAAAAGAGGATCTAAAAATTTATTTTTATCGGTAAATATTGTTAGATATTGCTTACATATTGAAAATAAAAATAATAATAATTTAACCAACCATATATTCATACTTTGTTTTCAGAATTGACGTATCGATGATACTCGTTTAAATAATGCAGTTAGAAAAGTATAGCATAAAATCGGTATGTCTGTACCAAGAAATTAAATATCTACTGTTTATCAACACTTTTTCAAATATAAATAAAAATATTATTACGTTATTCAGCGTTCAAACAACCAGGCCCTAGTTCTGAAGTTATGCTACTTCTACAGGGGCATGTTCAAAGGTCGAGAGTGCTGATTTTTTTGACAAATACTTGATGTTACCAGCTTTAAAACCTTTTTCGATCTTTTGAGGCGCTTTTGTTTATAAATAAATTAAATGTCTTGGTTAGTTTGCCTCCAAACTCTACATATATATATATATATATATATATATATATATATATATATATATATATATATATATATATATATATATATATATATATATATATATATATATATATAGGCTAAAAGTGTTGGAAAACACTTTTGTTTTGAAGAGAAATTAATTCTGTTCATATAAATAGCTTCGGATATATAACATTTCTAAATAAAAGTTTGCTTGCTGCTAAACGATGCAACATTTTTTGACCATTCGATTAGTTTTTCCAAATACTTTAATTGATATAAAGCATGTATTTGACGTATGCATCAGCTTCATGGCTAAAAGATCATTAAAAGTTTATAAAGAGACTTGACATTTAAAACGAGAGAACAAGTAGTGGTGGGAGTAACTGGACGTGAGTGATGTCCAGTATAGTAAAATTGAATATGAAAATGCCACGCTGAAAAGCCTTAACCATCTCGGTATCTATGCGACAAACTTCGATTGACAACACATGTTTACTAATCACATTTATAATTAGATTTTTATTTTAGACATGAAATGTTTCATAAAAATTTAATAGACAGAAGACAGATTCACTAAGAAGATTTAGGAGTTAAACCTGTTCTAGTTATCATAAAAAATAGATCTTCTAGTCGGACAGTTTTATTATGCTCATTATATTGTCATAATTTATATTACATATGTCAACAAATAAATATTTATATAAGAATATTAAGGATAAGGACATAGCGATAAAGCCTTGAAATATGTAAGAGAAATAGATAAAACCTGAAAATAAATAAAATTCTCCATTTTCGCATGTTCAGTCATAAAAGAAAATGTTTTTTTGATGCTTGTATTTTTAAGGTTTACAACATGCTAGGCTCGCTGTTACTTTTGTCAGTTTAAACCCTGTTCTGTCAGTTCAGAACGGTTTTAAGGTGAGAAAATATTAGTGAATTAGGAGGTAAATATCAATGTTAGACCGCATGCAAGCCGTAAGCAATACATTTCCCTTCATTCCCCCTCACTTATAAACCCAATTTAATTTAACCAATTAGATGTCATATTTAGTTAATTACTTCTGTAACTGCACAAATTTCTAAAACAAATATTAAAGGTCAATGTAATGACTTTTAAATTGATAAATATTATTTGCTCCAATTTTCAAACTTTTTCTTGCACAAATACTTGTTGACAAATCTTGAGATAAAAATAAAACATATCTTATTGGTATCTAATTCAAGAACATGGTTTAACTGATGCATATCGACACTACGAGGTTTAAGCTGACAAGTGCAGCAATAAGTCAGCAAAGTTCAAGACCTTAAAAATACCAAAATAAAAAAAATCGTTTATTTTTTTTATTCTGGTCAATTTTTTCAAATAGAGAACACCTATTTTTATTATTTTATCATATTAAGCATTAAAAATAAGTTAATCTATTCCAAAAATTAGTAGTTTTGAAAATATTGGCAATTCAATATTTTTCTATTGTAAAAATGCTATACGGCTTTTAAATTTTGTTATTAGTTGGCCATGACGACGAGGCGTGGCGAAAATAAAACAATCGAACCCAACAAAATTGTCACTATTTCTTGCTATTTGCCCTTCACTAATAATTATCATGCCGGGCGATGAAACTACAGGCACAAAGATTATTTAAATTGTTAAAAAAATTATAAAAAACTTCAAGAACTTTGAATCTATAAAAGCTAAAAGAAATAGAAATAAACCAGTTGTTAATAAAATAAAGTTAAAAAAATTATTTGAGTAAAAGCTCGAATTGACGTCCTTGAGCTTCCAAACATTTTTCGCACCTAAGCAGGAAATCTTCATGGGTGGCACTTCTTATTGACTGGGGATTAAGTTCTTCAAATCATATTTTGAGGCGCTGCTTCCATAGTGGTTAATGCGGTGTTGTATACTTTATTTTTGATTGTCCCTCAGATAAAAAACATCAAGTACTGTTAAGTCGGAGGAGCGAGGTGGCCAGATATGTGGCCCATTCTTGGGTATCTATTGATCATAAAACAAGTTTTGCAAATGATTGTTAACTAAATGACTATTATGTGTAGGCGCCCCATCATATTGATAAAATAGAATTCTATGATCAGCTAGCGGCAGGTTATCTAAATAATACACTTACAAATTTGTCAAGATGTCGAAGTAGCGCTCATCTATAAGTTAAAGGATGTATTTTTGTATCTAGAAGTCTTCAAAAATGGCTAACTTACCGTTCAGATTATCTTGGTAGAATTCTAGAGCAACGACGCCGTCATTTCTTATAGCACAATACATGTTAAACGGTCAAGACTCTTGATGCTACTTTCCTAGTACATATTGTCGGATATGCGGCGAAATATCCTAAAATTGTAGTTTCAATATTTTCCTTATTAACAACTGATTTATTTCTATTTCTTTTTGCTTTTGTGGATCCAAAGTTCTTGAAGTTTTCTATAATCCTTTTAGCAGTTGGAGGTGTTGGTTTCTGTTTCTGAGGATATCGAATCGCGAATGTATCGCATGTTCTTGAAATAACTCCATCACATTTTCCATAAATAATAAATAAATTTAAATAATCTTCGCGCGTGTAATTTAATCGCCCCGGCATAATTATTATTAATGATTGTCAAATGGCAAGAAATAATGACAGTTCTCTAGGGTTCGATTGTTGTATGTTCGTCACGCCTCGCCATCATGGCCAACTAATAACAAAACTTAAAAGCCGTAAAGCATTTTTACAATAGGAAAATGTTGAATTGCCAATATTTTGGAAACTACAAATTTTTGGAGACAACCTTATACAAAGTTACCCTTATTTTTAATGCTTAGGGCGATAAAATTATAAGAATAAATGCTTTGTATTTGAAAAAAATCGACTTTTGACGATTTTTTAAATAAAATAATTATTCCTCTTTTTTGACCACTCTATACTAATAATTTTCAAAATATCATAAAGAGACAATTAAAGTCGATCTTTGTCTACAAGAAAACTTACTCAAATTAAATAATAAAGACTTCCTTATAGGAAAAATTTATCGTTAGGTTTTGGTCCGCAAACCTCATTCATGATATAAAAATTTAAATATGTCCAAAACGGTGAGACTTAAGTATAAAACATTATACATGAAATATGTCTTGAATTTTACGTAGAAATCAAAAATGCAATAATATATAGGGTGTTTCTTTTAAAATAAGCAAGTTAACATCTACTTCCGGCATAACTGGAAGTGCCGCCATCTTGAAAATATTTTAGCCGGCTGTCTCCCATGCACGTTAGTACACTGTCAAATTTTCAGATTCTTCCTAATTATAGTTTTCCCACAATCGATCGATAAAGTTCCCGGAAAATCATCCTGTATTTTGAAAAAGGTCGTTCAAGACAGAAAAAAACCATCTACTCTTAGTATATTTGGTAGAAGCGTACGTACAGTATGGTACCTTTACATAACATACAATTTACAAGTAATAAAATTTTTTTAAAAAAATTGAACTGACTTTTAAAAGTGTGCTAAAAAGTGAAAAATAACTAAAGGGTTTTCCAATAAGAGGTGTTATTTTGATATTCAAAGAAAAATGCCATTTTTTAAGATAAATGATCGGATATTTATTACATTATAAAGAGGAAGGTATGCCGTTAATGATGGAAAATAACATTAGCCAAATGACCACCACGACCATGCCTACAGGACCATATCCTTTTCATGAAATTTTCCATAACCAAATCGCAAAGTGGCTGCCCTATGTCCTCGATAGCCTCACGAATTCCATCTTTGAGGTCTTGAATCGACGCTGGGCTGTTGGCGTAGACCTTGTCTTTCACGTGCCCCAAAGGAAGAAATCGCAAGGTGTCACATCACAAGATCTCGGTGGCCAATTGTGATCACCTCTTCGAGAGATAACACGGCCCGGAAACTTTTCCCGTAAAAGATCAATGGTTTCGTTGCTCGTGTGGCACGTAGCGCCGTCTTGTTGAAAGTAAACGTGGTCCAGATAAATACCATCCAATTCTGGCCATAAAAAATCATTAATCATCTCTCGATAGCGCAATCCATTCACCGTAACTGTTGCTCCAGCCTCATTTTCGAAAAAGTAAAGTCCAATGACCCCGCCGGACCATAAACCGCACCAAACAGTCACACGTTCAGGATAGAGAGGCTTTTCAACAATAACTCTTGGGTTTTCCGAGCCCCAGATGCGACAATTTTGTTTGTTGACGAAGCCACCGAGGTGGAAATGGGCCTCATCACTGAAGATGATTTTTCGATGGAATTCCGAATCATTTTCATGCATTTCAAGAACCCAATCAGCAAAGGCACGACGTTGTTGATGATCGGCCGGCTTGAGTTCTTGCGTTAACTGAACTTTATAAGCCTTAAGACCCAAATCTTTATGCAAAATACGGTGTAATGACGTTTGTGGAATCCCTAATTCTAAAGAACGACGAGGAATGGACAAACCTGGGTTTTCTTCAACACCTTCGGCTACAGCAGCAATATTCTCGGCTGTTCTTGAGCGACGTGCACGGGTTTTCTTCTTCACATAACTAACTTGTCCCAACAGCTCGAATTTTTTCACCAATTTCTTTATTGCGCTCCGACAAGGTGCTTCATGACGACCCAAAAATGTTCGAGTTTTACGAACCGTCTCTGCCAAATTTTCACCATTTTTATAGTGAATTTTAATAATTTCAATGCGTTGTTGAAGCGTGTATCGTTCCATCTTTATTTATGGCGTAGTTTCTACTTGTCAAACGTCAAAAACTTACAGCTTCAAAAGTGACATCTACCGAAATAGCGGGCTTTTCAAAATGACACCTCTTATTGGAAAACCCTTTATAAATTTTTATATGAAATTGAAATTTTTGATGTCGGCGCCAAACTAATACCTGACAAAATGTGATTCGCATAAACAAATTAAAAATATTTTATTTGTAATTGCTTTCTTATCATAATTTGTATATATTAGTACTTATTTATTTCATTTAGAAATAATTTGGCGCCGACTTCAAAAATTTCAATTTCATATAAAAATTTTTAGTTATTTTTCACTTTTTAGCGCAGTCAGTTCAATTTTTTTTATAAAAATTTTATTTTTCCATTTTTAATTTTGAATTCATTTTGATATTTATAAATTATTTGAACTAAGTACTAATCGAGATTAGTGTTCCTTGCAATGACTCTGAGGTGGCAAAAAAGTACCCTTTTTATCCAGAATTGTAAATCACCCTAAAATGAACCAATAAAAATTCCCTGATTCTTAGAGTTCTCCAAAAACCAATGAAATTGTGTCAGACAAATATTTAGTCTATCATAATAAATCTCCTATCTTAAATTTCAAATTAATTTTAGATTGGTTATATAGGCCCCAAAACCAATATCGATATTTATAGAATTTGAAACGTAAATTTCTTAGACCGATATATCTTATATTGCATATTGGGTTTGTATTCGCCCCAAGAATCCCGCAATATCAATTTTAGATTAAACCGGAAAATGTACAAATTTTAGTCTCTCATATTGTATCTTTTCAACCAAATAGTTGTAAAAAATTAACTTTATATTCGCCCTCTAATACCAATTTTAGATGAAATCCAGAAATTTAAAATTTCTAAACGGTCATATTGTATCTGACATATTAGATTTTCTTAAAATAATTTTATATTCGCTATTTACATCCTCAAAAACGATTCAATTCCACATTTGAACAAAATGGAAAAATATAAAATTTTTAATCAGCTATGTTGCATTCGTCATATTGAATCCTGAAAAAATACTATTACTTTCATAATTTACACCCTCAAGGACAGTCTATATCAGTTTTGGAGAAAGTCGGTAAAAATGTAAAATTTTTAGGACACCTTATTAAGATTGAGTTTTTCAAAAAATATTTTAATTTCATTATTAACACTACCAAAAATCCCCCAATACTGACTTTAGACAAAATCGGGAGATGTAAAATCGTTAATTCGCCATCTTAGATCCCTCATATTTTTTTTTAATAATAACAGATTCGTAATGTGCTATCCCAAAAACTCCCCCATATTAATTTTGAGAAAAATCGGACATAATTTATTTTTTGTCCACCATATTGTATACGCCATATTGAATTTTTTAAAAATAAATTTACATTCGTCATGTGCGACCCCGAAAACTCTACCGTACCAATTTTGGAGAAATCTAAAAAAAATGATTTTTTTTCCGCCATATTGGATTCGCCATATTGAATTTTTAAAAAATATTTTGAATTTGTTGTATGCGACCTCGAAAACTCCCCCATACCAATTTTGGAGAAAATCGGACAAAATTAAATTTTTTGGCTGCCATATTGTAAGCGCCATCTTGGATATTACTATACCAATTTCATCTAAAAAAATATGGGTCCACCGTAGCAACTTCCTGAACATAATGCAAAAAATTTCATTCAAATCGGTCCAGCCGTTCCGGAGTAATCGGTATACATACATAAAAAAAAACATACATAGTCGACGAATTATGACCCTCTTTCTTTTAGAAGTCGGTTAAAAATAGAAATAAATAAGCAATTTTAACGCTTTTTTAAAATAGTCAAGATTATTCATCGATAAAATATTTTTTAAAATTTATTTGAGAAGGGAGTAAAAAAAATGAACTAAAAATACAAAATACAATGAAAAATATTTTTAGGTAATAAACTATTTAAAAATTGCGGATTTGCTTTTTTACTTAAAATTATCTTGAAGTCAGTATCAAATTAATTTTTTTTTGCAAATGCCATTTAAAAGCTACAGATATATGCAAAATTAAATCAAATAATTCTTTTAACTATTGTGATGGTGTCTTAAAACGCATATACAAAGTGAATTGTTAATAAATTATTTGTAATATACCACAGATGTAAATTAGTCTTTAGTAATTATAAAATTAATATTTAACAATAAGTGTTTAACTTATAGATTTTTCAACAATTACTAAAAATAATAATATATGTTACCCTGTATGCTGATGAGTACACTCTCCATCACTTCCATCCTATATACACTAGTACTTCTTCTTCGCTGCTTACTGCCGTGCCTTAATAAATGACCAACCAACTCATCCAATGTTCAATTTTAAATTCAGGCCATTTCTTATCCTTGCTAATAGTTTTATATGTTATTTTTAAAATTTTTGTTTTGTTCATATATCAGTGGCGGACATGAGGTTAACTTGAAATATAAATAAATCAAAAATTAAAATTAGAAAGCTCAATCCCTCATATAAATGAACCTCTTTGAATTAAAAAATATTTTTAAAGAAATGGAATTATAAAATAAACAGGGTGTCTCACTGTTACTGTCCGTTAGATTATCTCGGGAAGTAAAAGAGTTGAATCCTGCAAATTTGTATAATGGCGTTTCGGTTATACCGGAATTTGTCTGAAACGTAGTAATTTTAAATGGATCACTCTGTAGGTTATATTTTGTTTGTATTGCTTTCTTCATGTCCGATAACTTTTGCTCAAAGTTTTTTTGCCTTACTCTAGCCGTTCCTGATGGAAAAATGTTTTTTCCAAATTCTGACCTTGACCAGGGTGTCGCTTAAAATTGAATATCATTTCAAAAAGAAAATAGTGAAACTCGGAAAATGACATTTCGGATACAGGGAAGTGGAAAAGTATGAAATTTTGAGTTTTATCAAAAATTTTTTTTAAAAATTAATTTTTCCAAATACGTCGGTAATTTATTCAGTACATAGGCATGAACATTATCTTTAGGTTATCCGTATTAGCTCCGTACGTGAAAGTACCGCCAACTAATGCATGTACTATTTCAATATTAATTTGGGTTAAGTTATGTCAAAATAAAAAACTACCATTAAATAATAACATAGAATATAAATTATTTTATATTGCTCTGTACTTACCCTGAATGGCAATTAAAACAAAGAATAAAATTGAACTATGTATTTTATAATTTAAAATAGTATGTTTCATCGAAAATTCTAAGCCTTCTTAACTTTATCTATTTATTTATTTGATTTAATTTCCATTTTGCTATTAGAAATTTATAAAATTTACACTGTTTTTTTTTGTTAATATTTTTATAATTTACAACACAATAACTCCGGTTATTCATTATATTGTTTTAAATTATTTTTAAAAAAATTAAAATTGACACGTGTATTTGATACATCGAAAGTACAAAATATCGCCCCGAAGTACTTGAACAGGCATGATGACTGATTTTGGAAAAATACTCCACGTTGTTTTTACGCATCTATTATATACAAAGTGAATCTTATTTTCGCAAAAAATTAATGTTTTGAAGGAAAAATTGAACTTTTTAAAATACAGTTCAAATTTCGGACCAAAACGTTAGAATAATAATAGCGTCTGTCTGTGACGTCACCCTTTCGTAAACACTTGACAAATTGCATCTTATTGCTTGTTTAGATTCATATTTTCCATTATTTTGTGCGATAATCATGAATTCTAATGTGTATCGATGCTATGCAGTTCCTCGATGTAATAATACATCGATAAAAACTTCGAATAAGTTATTTATTAATGTGCCAATGAAGAAAAATATCAGAAATAAGTGGCTAAATCTTGCAAGGCGAGACCAGGCTTCTGTATCCGTTAATTCAGTAATTTATTTCTGCGAAGATCATTTTGATGTAAGTATTTATTTTATAAAAATAAGTGGCCAAACAAAATACATGTAAGGTAAATATTTGTCAATAACACTGTCGATACCGTTTGAGGTTAGATTTCATTTCCTTATTACTGTATTATATTTAAAGTTCCAAAGTAAAAGCTTTTTCTTTTTCCAGTTACCAAATGATATGGAAAATTGTATACAGTACCTTGTAATGGATTCAGTTTGACAAGTTCGCATGAAGTCAGGGTTTATACCCACAAGATTTGAATGCTAACCATGTAGAAGCAAACGAACTTCTCACACCGATGAGCTTCCGTATGCTCTCAAAAAACAAAGAAGGTGTCTAATTGAAGACTGTAAGAAAGATGTAGACAAACAAAAACACCTACAGAATATTTAGAACTTGCAGGCACTTCATCAGAAAGTTCAGATACGTACCCATTGCTTTTTTATACCGGTTACTTGTTTTATTGAGTGCAAGTGTATATCTTTTCTATTTGCCGGTTTTTTCATAACATTATAGGTAGTTATGATTTCAAACAATCTTTGTATTACCTATTATTATTATTATTATAGTCTGTTGCAAAAATTATAGTACATAATAATGTGTAAATAGTTAGAGTTTGTTCATGAGTACTTATTTTTATTTTTTAGCTTTGTACACAATTGAAGATCTAGAAGCACCTACCACCTTTCCAAAATCAGCTGGTAAATCAGTATGTATATTATACAAATTCAGAAGTTAAGCTGTCCAGATTGAAGTTAAAACAGTGCACCAGTTAACCTCGCTTCCAGGATCAAGGAGTCGATTTTGGCAAATTTGAGCTATTGGCCTTTATAAATCCTTATTCCATAACGTTGTTGTAATTTTGATAGCACGAAACTGACACACTTGATAGTTTTATCCACAAAATATCTGATTAACGATGCAAATTAAGACAAATTCGAACGGTAACTGGAACAGTTTTTTTATTTATGGCAAGTGCAACATAAATATAAGTCGAACATACAGAGTATTTTAAGAAAGATATCCTAACTTCAATGAACAGAAGAATATTTAGAATCATTATAAAAAACAACTCAATTATGATAATATTTTATACAAAATTGAGATGATGAACCGTAAATAAGGATAAAAAATAAGTTATAATAAGAAACAGCAAGTAATAAATTAATCTAAGCAAATTGAATTGCTTTTAGTTGATTCAACAAGCACAGAAGCTACCAAATGGGATTCTGACGAAATGTCTGCAAATTTCTTCAAGAAATCAAATGAACGAACAGATATATTTCCGGATTAAAACTGTCATATATATATAGATATATCTATATATCTATATATCTATATATATATATATATATATATATATATATATATGTATATATATATATATATATATATATATATATATATATATATATATATATATATATGTATAAAAATTCAGAACTAGGATTTTTGGGGATGCAGTCTCTGTTTTAGGCCTTGATAAGGAAAACCCTTGTTTGATTCTGTTAAGCTTTCGAGAATTTATTTTTCCCTTCTTTACGACATCTCTACGCGCTCAAATACGTATTTCAGGATATAACTGTAAATGGCATTCAGATTCTCAAAGTCGCTTTTTTTTCTTATTTTATATATTGTTTATAAGTTACCATTCGTACCATCCTACGAGATCAAAAATAAATCTCATCTTAGGTATGAAAAATAGAGCAGCCAAGATTACACTTCCTAATTTTAGAGTAGAGGCAGCACGTCAGCTTAAAGATATATAGCTGGTAATTTTTACCCAGACAACATTGTTAGAAAATTTCTTTACAGCACTAGATATAATATTCAAGAAACCATTTTTTAAACTCCTCCCAACCTTCTCTCCTCAATACTCAATCTTCAAATTTAACAAGCACTATTTCAAATACAATAGTTTAAGTTTCTTTTTTCTATATATTACCTCACATAGAAGGTCTCATCGATAATTTGATGAAAATTTTGAATCTTTAAGGTATTAAAATAGCAAAAAGACAAATATTAACTTTCTCCAAAATTTACTCTAAAACTGAAACACCTTTACAGTTGAATTGGATATCTTATATCGTTTACAAAGTTCTTTATGCCAACTATTAGTTAGTTTACATAGGCCAAATGTCCAGAAGCTTCAAAGGCAGGTTGACCTCCCACCGCAATGATGCCAATAGAGCTTTGACCTCTTGTGCTCTGGCTGAACATATCCTTGATCTTGACTATTCTATGAACTGGGATGATACTGAGACTCTTGAAAATGTACCTTCATATCACAAAAGGCTCTTCCGCGAAATTGTTCATATTAATCAAGATGATGACTCTATGAATAAAAAAAGTGATACTGAGAATCTGAGTTTCATTTACAGTTATATCCTGAGTTATTAATACTTTTAGGCTAGGTTAAATTCTAACTTTGTACTTAATCTTGTAGAGATGTCCTGAAGCAGAAAAAAATATATTCTTGAAAGCTCGACAGAATCAAACAAGGGTTTTTCCTGATCAAGGCCTAAAACTTTATTAGCAAACTGCATTCCCATCTGATCATACGATGAATGATATTTCGATTGATATTATCAAGAATATTACGAGTTTCCTGATTTCGGAGCGATCAAATTCATATTTCTCATTTTTCCCATGTCCCATAAATAAAAGTCTAAAGGTGTTAAGTCCGAAGACCTAGCAAGCCAGCGTACAGGATCACTGTTTAGGATTACTTTTTCACCAAAACTCTCCATTAAAAATGTTTATACTTTCCTGAAATTATCCATAGGGCAACTGTCTTGCTGATACCATAACTTAACAAATTGATCATTTGGCAGAACTTTTCGAATGGCCAGAATAATTTGATTTTGTAACATTACAAAATATCTTTGACTTGTTAAAATTTGGTCGTAAATAAGCGGACCAATCAGACGATTTTCGAAAAATAACGGAAAATATTTAAAAGATATGAATAGTAAATGTAACAATATCTATAAATATATTTCACAAAAATGCTAATCATGTAAACCTATATAGGATATTTCGTACCGATCATTCTGCACCATACATTAAAAGCAATTAACCAATCTTCGTGATTTGCTTAATGGCAGGTTTTCAGGAGCCCAGTAATGGTGATTATTTTTATTAAAAACTCGGTAGTTACTTTCTATTACGATTCTTGTTATTTTCCATATAATTTTTTTGACGAATTTTTCGAGACTACCAAACTAAAGTAAGTTTCTAATTAATTTAGAAAAATAAGTTATTTTCGGTTGTCGTCGTTCCAAATATATGTCAAAATAATTATCTGTAGTTCTGATTGCATTTCTTTCTTTTCTGATATTACCTTTTTGCATATTAAACTTTTCTTAGTTAGGAATATTTAATGTCAATGTTAAAATGTTTTTTAAAAGTCAAAAAGCGCACTTAAAAATCTACGTAAAAGATGGGTTTATGACAGAGTAAAGAATTTCATTTGATTCAGGTCAAAACCTACGAAAGAAACCAAATTGATAAATTAGCTTTTCTTAATTCTTAAGCTTCTTGTTAGCATTTTTTAATACTTTTGGAAGATTTTTCCCTAGAATAAACTTAGGATATAGAAATTATTTAAAAGTTCGCTATTATCAAATATTTAAATTTTCATTAAAAAAGTTTTCTTAGTTATTTTTAGGTTGTAAAGTTGTCTTTTTGTATTAATGATTCACATAGTGTTATTGAAGAAATTAAATTCTTTTCGATGAATACAAAATCGCATGTAGCGGCTATAACGAAAAACATTGATGACGGATGCCTAAATAGACATGTTTTGCGTTACAAGTGGCCATACAAAAGTGTCTACAGATTTAAAAGACTTGGGAAATAAAAAAGTTATTACCGATCTAAAAAATTGCAAGATTTTACTACCTTTTTAATATCTCAAAAACACAAAAAACGGAAACCGATGCATAAATTCCAGTAACCTAATAACATAATTGAATGCTGTCATCACCAATTTCGGACAACCGGTATAGCTATGTATAACAGTTACTGCACTGTGAAATACTTTTCATTAAATAATTATTAAAATACCCATTTTCCTTTATTATTCTATTGTATTTTGTAATAATACACATTGATTCTTTATTTGCCAACATTCATAAACAATATTTTTGTGTAATCATACCGAATTATCGCAGGATGTTTTTAAAATGCAGCATACAGATAATTGCCCATTATTGTTCCATCTTAAAGAGGCGTGATTAACAAAAATGCAGTTTACATGTTAAATCTAAAGACCGAAAATGCTTATTAAGTAAAAAAAAGGTTAAAGTGCCTTTAAGCTCCTCAATGGAAAAAATAACAATAAAAAACATCATATCTTTCTTAATATACCAAATAAAATACAAGCTACTTCTAAAGAAATAAAACTAGTTGAAAAAACTCCACCCAATAATAAGCCTCCTGGCCCCGATGAAATAGCCAATACTCTCATCAAAAATCAGCCTAGAAAAGGATTTGCTCAGCTAGTACATATAACAAACTCTATAATAATTCACTAACATTTTCCACTAGTCTAGAAAGAAGCCATAGTTGTGCCAATTTTGGAACCTGGAAAAAATCCACACGATGGGAATTCGTATAGACCAATATTATTATTAAACACAATGGCCAAATTAGTCGAGCGCCTGATCCTATCGAGATTGAGAGGGCTTGAAACATATATCTATAACCAATTTGGCTTCAGTGGAGGACATGACATCATATTATTAGTAGCCAAAGTAGTTCAAGACGCATTAAAGCATATAAACCTGAATTGAAGCACAGTTCGACTTTCTCATGATATGAACAGAACGTTCGATAAGGTCTGGCACTCTGTCCTACTTTATAAGTTACTAAATTTCCACAGCTTTCCATTATTTGTCATAAATCTTATTCATTCTTATCTCACTGTTAGAAACTTCAAAATAAAGGTAGAAAATTCTGATTCTAAATACCAAACAACAACGGCAGGAGTACATCAAGGAACCGTCCTTTCACCAAAGAAGCGGAACGCCAAATGCTGTAATGAATACCGCAAAATCAGTATAACTAGTCATGTTTTAAAGATATTCCTGAAAATCATTCATGCCAATATTTACAGCAAATGCGAAGAGAACATGAGCAACACACAGAAATGGGATGGGTGCACGTGAGACATTATTCATCATGCAGGTGTTGGTGCAGAGATGTCGAGATGTGTCTGCAGATGTGTTCGCGTGTTTTATAGACTACGAGAAGGCTTCCAATCTAGATGATCGAGATATAAGAATAATAGTTAATCTCTACTGGCACCAGAAAGCAAAAATAACAGTGGACGGAGAGACGTCAGATGAGATGCATGGAGTCTGACAGGGATGTGTACGATCACCTCTCTTATTTAACTTGTATTCTGAAAAGATCTTTCAAGAGGCGCTACATGAAAAACACCAAGGCATAATTATTAACGGTACAGTTTTAAATAATCTTAGATAGGCAGACGATACTGTACTTCTCGCGAATACATTGAAAGACCTACAAGAACTTTTAAACTGCGTGGCAGATTAGAGTGAAGAGACGGGGCTTAAGGTGAACATCAAGAAGACAAAGTGGCTGGTAGTAAGCAAACAAACAGATGTGTTCGGTCGTTTAGAATATGACGGAAAATCCAAAGAACGTATTCAACAATACAAGTATTTGCGCTGCACACGCTATGAAAACGGGGACAACACACAAGAGATAAAGTCCCGAATAGAACAGGCTCGAAGTGCCATTATTAA
Source organism: Diaprepes abbreviatus (assembly GCA_034092305.1). Classification (NCBI taxonomy): domain Eukaryota; kingdom Metazoa; phylum Arthropoda; class Insecta; order Coleoptera; family Curculionidae; genus Diaprepes; species Diaprepes abbreviatus. The sequence goes on along the minus strand of JASJET010000167.1, from coordinate 93,940 downwards.
AATGAAGACCGTACTATGCAGCTGTGATATTGATCTACCCTTAAGGACACGTATTCTTGGACGCTATGTCTTCAGTATACTCTTGTATGGAGCTGAAGCAAGAACACTCACAGATGCCATGTGTAGGAGACTGGAGGCCTTCGAAATGTGGACTTACCGATATATGATGTGAATTTCGTGGATAGACAAAATGCGAAATTCAGAAGTATTAAACCGAATGAACAAACAAACAGAAATAATACACACCATCAAAAAAAGAAAATTGAAATATTTCGGATATATTTTACCTAATGCAAAATACTAGGTGCTTCAACTTATTATGCAAGGTAAAATTGATGGCAAAAGAGGTCCAAGCCGATCATCTTGACTGAAGAACTTACGGCAATGGTATGGAGCAAGCACAAGGATGCTTTTTAGAAGAGCGGTGGATAGAGTTCAGATAGCGCTGATGATTGGCAACGTTCGATAGGACAAGGCAACTTAAGAAGAAGAAATACCAATAGTAAAGTAGTTAAGGTATTTGGGTATTATTCACATCTGTCTTTTAAATACCGTACAACAAAAACACTTTCAGCAAAGCTAGCGAATACAACATTCGCTAATAAGCTCAAAATCCATACTCTCACTTTATAATAATCTTATACTATAAATGGAAATATTTTAAATAATCAAAATTTCAGTAAGAAATAAAGAAATCTTTCTGCCATATTTAAATAGTTTGTTATATATGTAATTCTCCTTTCAGGCAGAGAATATGAAAAATATATGTACAAACAGATTATTTCCTGCAATATCGCTTTGGTCCTCTCTCCATACGCCTTTCGATCACCTCGTGATCTCGTCAGTGAAGCTGTATCGGACCGAGAGCAACATTAGCAGGAAATAACTGATATATGAATCATAAATTTCATGATATGTCGGCAGGATATTACACCTGCCGTCTACCAACTTCGATGTCAGACTGAAAAATATCGCCAGTCGAACGAAATCTATGAATCAACGGAGTAAAGTGAAATTTTTAAACAATCAAAATTTCAGTAAAAAATAAAGAAATCTTTTTGCCGTAATTAAATAATTTGTTATATATGTAATTCTCCTTTCAGGCGGAAAATATGAAAAATATATTTACAGGGTGAGTCAACGATTGGATGAAGTAAGTTTGTGTCTTTTCGGTGAAATTTACAAAGAAACTATATTTATTGTTTGATACAGTTTATTTTTACGCAGATTTTAAAAATATTTAGGACTCTACAGGGTGAGCCAAAAAACTAGGACAGCATAAAGATGTATTTTTTTAAATAGAACAGCTTATAATTTTAAATTTTTTTATTAAGGGTTTACTATAACAAAACTTTATAGTTTCTGAGATAATTAAGTTTAAAGAAAAAAAGTCACATTTTCAAGCATCAATTTAATCCTAAATAACGTTTTCAATTTTGTGACAAATATATTCAAATTTGGAATTTAGCAAGGCCAAGGATAAGTTAACATAATGTTTACCTAATATTTGCAATAAAAGCTACAGGGTGTTGAACACATCGGCTCAAATTTGAACAAGTTTAAATGAATAAATATCTTTTTTTTTAAATGGTACACCCTGTATATTTTCATGTTATTTAATAGAGTAATATAAACCCTAAAAGTTTTGTTCAATATATCCTATACCTATTTATAATAGTTTTTGAGATATTTCAATTTTTCTTATTTTCCATACTTTTTTAACCGACTTCTAAAAGAAGGAGGTTCTCAATTCGTCGACTATGTATTTTTTTTTTTTTATGTATGTACACCGATTACTCCGGAACGGCTGCACCGATTTGAATGAAATTTTTTACGTTATGTAAAGGAAGTTACTGCGGTGGTCCCATATTTTTTTAGATGAAATTGGTGCAGTAAAATTCAAGATGGCACTTACAATATGGCGGCCAAAAAAATTAATTTTGTCCGATTTTCTCCAAAATTGGTATGGAGGAATATTCGGGGTTGTAGCCAACGAATCTGAAATTATTTTTATAAAATTCAAAATGGCGGATCCAACATGGCGGACAAAAAAATTTAATTTAGTCCGATTTTCTCCAAAATTGGTATGGGGGAGTTTTCGAGGTTGCACATAACGAATCTGATATTATTTTTAAAAAAATTCAATATGGCGGATCCAATATGGCGGATCAAAAAATCAATTTTGTCCAATTTTTACCAAAATTGGTAAGGGGGAGTTTACGGGATCGCATATGACGAATCTAAAATAATTTTTTAAAAATTCAATATGGCGGATCCAATATGGCGGACGAAAAAATCAATTTTGTCCGATTTTCTCCAAAATTGGTACGGGGGAGTTTTCGGAGTCGCGTATGACGAATCTAAAATAATTTTTAAAAAATTCAATATGGCGGATCCAATATGACCGACAAAATATTAATTGTGTCCGATTTCCTCCAAAATTGGTACGGGGGAGTTTTCGGGATCGCCAATGACGAATCTAAAATAATTTAAAAAAAAATTCAATTTGGCAGATTCAATATGGCCGACAAAAATTCGTTTTTGTCCGATTTTCTCCAAAATTGGTACGGGGGAGTTTTCGGAGTCGCATATGACAAATCTAAAATAATTTTTAAAAAATTCAATATGGCGGATCCAATATGGCGAACGAAAAAATCAATCTTGTCCTATTTTCTTCAAAATTGGTATGGGGAAGTTTTCGGAGCTTCACATAAATAATCTGAAATTATTTTTAAAAAACTCAATATTGCGGACAAAAAAAATTAATTTTGTCCGATTTTCACCAAAATTGGTACGGGAGAGTTTTCGGAGTCACATATGAAGAATCTAAAACTATTTTTAAAAAATTCAATATGGCGTATCCAATATGGTGGATAAAAAATTAATTTATTTTCTTTAAATATCGATATTGGAAGATTTTGGAGCCTATATTTCCAATCTAAAATTAATTTGAAATTTAAGATAGTGGATTTTCAATGACAGAATAAATATTCGTTTGACCCAATTTGATTGGTATTTGGAAAACTCTTAAGAACTAAAGAATTTTTAGTGGTTCATTTTAGGGAGATTTACAACTTTGGATAAAATGGGTACTTTCTTGCCAGTTTGGAGTCATTGCGAGGTACACTAATCTCGATTAGTACTTAGTTCAAATAATGCATGAATGTCATAATAAATTCTAAAACTAAAAATAGAAAAATAAAATTTTTATTAAAAAATTGAACCGACTTCTAAAAGTGCGCTAAAAAGTGAAAAATAACCATAAATTTTTATATGAAATTGAACTTTTTGAAGTCGGCGCCAAATTATTTGTACACGAAATAAATAACTACCAATATATACAAATTATGGTAAGAAAGCAAATACAAATAAAGTATTTTTAATCTGTTTAGCAAATCACATTTTGTCAGGTATTAGTTTGGCGCCGACTTCAAAAAGTTCAATTTCATATAAAAATTTATGGTTATTTTTCACTTTTTAGCGCACTTTTAGAAGTCGGTTCAATTTTTTAATAAAACTTTTATTACAGAAATAGTCTTCATTATCATAGTAGCCATGGCAAAAACAATGTAAAAGGACATTTTTCTGTGTGTCAAATTTATAACCGCAATCGCTTCTTTTGGTTTTTATGTAGTATAGTTTGGTTTTTTTTGCATTCATCTCATATTGTAAAATGAATTTTCCAAAGAATGAGTTAATAGATATGATTTATACAATAGGAGAGGCTCAAAAAAATTGCCTTCTTGCTCAAAGAATTTACAAAATGAAGTATCCTGATCGACGCCAACCTAATACCCATACTTTTCAAAACTTAATGCAAAGATTTGATTCTTCTGGTACTGTTGATTATCCAAAACGTAAAGTGGTCAACAAACCAGTAACTAATGAAGAAAAAGAACTACAAGTATTGTTAAATGTTCAAGAAAATCCTTATATTGGTAGCCGTCAGTTAGCAGCATTATGTGAAACATCACAATCCATCGCTAATCGTACTACCAAGAAATATAGGTATCATCCATATCACATGGAATTACACCAAGAATTGCATGGACAGGATTTTGAAAGTCGTGTAAACTTTTGTCGTACAATAAATGCGGAGATTCAATTAAATCCAAATTTATTATGCAAGGTAATGTTTAGTGATGAAGCTACTTTTAGAAGTAACGGTGCCGTAAATAGACGTAACATGCATTATTATGCCACAGAAAACCCATTTTGGATTAGAGAGGTGCAACATCAAAACCACTGGTCATTAAATGTTTGGTGTGGTATTCATCATAATCGAATTATTGGACCCCACTTTTTTAATGAAACACTAAATGGCCATAGTTACCTGAACTTTCTACAAGAAGGACTATCCCAACTGCTTCAAGGTCTCGATAGGGATGAGCTCGACAGTATGTGGTTCCAGCACGATGGTGCGCCTCCGCATTACCATCGTGAAGTTCGTGCGTTTTTGGACCAACGATATCCGCAAAAATGGATTGGACGTGGGGGTTTCATTGAGTGGCCACCAAGGTCTTGCGACATCACCCCATTAGATTTCTTCCTATGGGGTTATATTAAAAATAAGGTGTATGTTAATCCACCAACAACAGTGGAAGATATGCAAAACAGGATTAGGGATACCTGTAGAACAATAACGCCACTAATTTTGTCCAGGGTCCGAGAAAATCTGCAAAAAAGACTAAATTTGTGCATTGTACAAGAGGGTCGTTTATTCGAACACTTATTAAAAAGAAATAATTAATCTCAGTATTTAATAGGTAATTTTTTTGTTTCAATTTAGTATAAAAGTAAATATGTATTTGCCTTGTCGTTATTGTTGTGTTAATTTTTTCACATTATGTTTAATTAAACTATTGCCATTGTAATATAACGAATAATGTATTTCATCATATTTAACCACATTCTGTTTGTTTCTGTAGTTTCTTTTTATTATTTTACATGGCTACTATGATAATGAAGACTATTTCTGTAAAAAAGTATGGAAAATAAGAAAAACTGAAATATCTCAAAAACTATAATAAATAGGTATAGGATATATTGAACAAAACTTTTAGGGTTTTTATTACTCTATTAAATAACATGAAAATATACAGGATGTACCATTTAAAAAAAAAAAGATATTTATTCATTTAAACTTGTTCAAATTTGAGCCGATGTGTTCAACACCCTGTAGCTTTTATTGCAAATATTAGGTAAAAATTATGTTAACTTATCCTTGGCCTGGCTAAATTCCAAATTTGAATATATTTGTCACAAAATTGAAAACGTTATTTAGGATTGAATTGATGCTTGAAAATGTGACTTTTTTTCTTTAAACTTAATTATCTCAGAAACTATAAAGTTTTGTTATAGTAAACCCTTAATAAAAAAAGATTTAAAATTATAAGCTAAATCGAAAATACGATTCGTATATAGGGTGTTCTATTTAAAAAAATACAACTTTATGCTGTCCTAGTTTTTTGGCTCACCCTGTAGAGTCCTAAATATTTTTAAAATCTGCGTAAAAATAAACTGTATCAAACAATAAATATAGTTTCTTTGTTAATTTCACCGAAAAGGCACAAACCTACTTCATCCAATCGTTGACTCACCCTGTACATATTCCCCAAACTCTCAAGAATTGAAATCCAAAAGTAAGTTTTTTACGTCTATTTTTATAAATAGTAAGCGGAAGCTATTTAGACAGACTTTAAGCCTGAAAAATCAAACACGTGGAAAATATTAGAGCGTTTTCCAGGAAAATAGATGTATACAAGACAGGAGCAAAAGATGGGCAATTGAAGCTTTGCGAGCCGTGAAATAAGACGATCAGGAGAGAGAGCAAACAGGAGAAGTCAACGGAAAAGCAAATCGTTTGGGAACAGGAAATATTATCGCTAGTTAGACCACAGATTATAACATACGCAGACAGGCTTCAATATACGTTATTTGAGTACAAATAGGCAAAAGCACTGAATTATAGGTTGAATTAAGAAAGTTTTCGTAAAATTAATACGCTTTAAAATCAATGTTTTGGGTTTTTTGCCAGTTAATTAGTAAATTTGATCGTTTTTCTTTCTGTTTATTTCTTATTCTGTGATTTATAAGGTATGTGCTTGATTGAGACTAACAGGGCTAATCTAAAATATACGTAGACTAACTTTATTACTTTTTGATGTCATCGTCATTGAAATGAAGAGTTGCCTGGCTTTGATGTTTTTGATCTGTTTGCAGGAGCTGATAAAGTTGTCGAACAAATTGCGACGAATTGATAAAGTCAATGACTTTCCCCAATTGATTAATGCGTGTGTGTCTGTATTTGCGATCATATCTGAAGGAAAGTCCTTTGAACTTTGTTTGTACTATAAATAATCTCAAAAAGGGAATTTTTCATATAAATGAAGTTCATTTTACATAATATAAAAAATATGTAAACACCTAAACTTAGTAAATACAAGGTGGCCAAAAGAAAGCGTAACGGAATCTGTAACTGTTGAACGTTTAAGAAAATTCACAAAAACCGATCGAAAAAGGAACATCTTTCTGCTTGCAATAATTAGTTTTAACTGCAAACCGTTACCTAGAAGATGTTTTCGCTACAAAATTTTATAGGAAAAGGGTAGTCAAGATGTACATCATTAGAAAGATCTTTTAATTATCTGTATAACTCTGAATAATTTTTGAGGTTCAATCAAATCGTCATAAAATTACAAGATGCCGAACACAAATTTTATTAATGCAGTTTTAAGACAGTAAGTTCTTAAATTGTTGACTGTCTACTTCCACACAATAATTCAAATTTTGCCGAAAACGGTGTGGTACATTCTATAGCATTTGAAGAGTGACTTGGCTGTATTTGTGAATAATACGCTGACGTAAAAAATCCGGTTGAGTGGCATAAATTTTGCTTTTTAAGTGTCTCACAAAAAGAAATCAAAGGGACCCAGATATGGGGATCGAGAACATTCTTCTAGGGTTCCTCCACTACCTATCTAATAAGCCTCCACTATCTATCCAACGAATATGTCCGGTCTAAAAATTTTGCGGATATGCGGTCATAATAAGAAGGAGCTCAGCTCTGCTGAAACATGACTTTATCTTCCAGATATTCATCGTTGTTCTCGATTATGGTGGTTATTGCTAGATCAGTAGATTTTTGCAGTAATTCCAAATTCATATCACCAGTCATGTTACAAGGTATAAAAAAAGACCAACAAGGACGTCGTCATAAATACCAGCCAAAACATTTATCCTTTCAGGATGTTGTGTATGCACTTCGCGAAATATCCTTGGGTTGAAGTCTGCCCAGTAAAGACAATTATGGCAGTTAACCAAGCAATTTAGGAAAAAGGAGCACTCATCAGATAAACAAATGTTGAAAACCAAATTTGGATTGTTTCTCGCCCATTCACAAACAACTTCAGGGAATAGGAGCGCGTGGTCAAAATCATCTTGGTGCAGTTCTTGGACAAATTGAATCTTATATGGATGGAACTTGTAATGTTCTAAAATTCCTTTTAATAGACACTGCTGCGACTCACACACTTACAAGAAGTCAACTGTCGTGTATTTACCGTTGAATTCACAGCAATGTGTCCAAGAATTGCTACCTCTACAGCTTCGTTTTGCATAGGACATTTACTGCTGCGCTCTTGATTGACCACAGGTGCTATTAATTCATTTACAGCTTTGTGATGAATGTATATATCGGGACACTCCTTCAATGAATAGCTCAGCTGTTGTCGCAGTACATTCGTTATATTCATAAAACAAATTAATTGTTTTCACTCGTTCTTGAATTGAGTATACTATTTTAATAATTTTGTATTGAAAGATGACACACTTACAAATTCGTCAACAAATTCGTCGACTGGTAAAAAGGTCTCTTATTGGGGCCCTTTCATTTGAACGTTTAAAAAAAAAAAGCAAGGCAAATACTACACGTTAGAGTACCTTACTATGAGGATGGTCTAAATATAACCGTTACTATTGTATAGAAATTGTTGGTCACTATTGCTTTAAATTCAGGAATACCTCTTCAACCTAATTATTAAAATAATAACTAGTTTTAATTAGATGCTTTTGATACCACACTTTGTATGTATCAAAGACCTCCCCCTGTACCGTGGTAAAGAATATGATTGAACCTCAAAGATTACCAACGATTGAATAGAAAATTAAAAGAGCTTTCCAATGCTGTATGGCTTAATGATCCTTTCCATATAAAATTTTGGAGGGAATGCACCCCTAATTAGGGGTTACAGCCAGAACTAATTAATGCACACTGAATGAGGTTCCCGTTTTACAGAAGGCAGACGAGTTTGTGTTTTTTTTTTAACTTTTCAGCAGTCTCTTTTTGCGAACGTGCATTTTTAACCGAGTTCTAAAAGAAGGAGGTTCTCAATTCGTCAACTATGTATTTTTTTTATGTATGTACAGGGTGAGTCAACGATTGGATAAAGTAAGTTTGTGCCTTTTCGGTGCAATTTACAAAGAAACTATATTTTTTGTTTGATACAGTTTATTTTTACGCAGATTTTAAAAATATTTAGGACTCTACAGGGTGAGCCAAAAAACTAGAACAGCATAAAGTTGTATTTTTTTAAATAGAACACTCTATATACGAATCGTATTTTCGATTTAGCTTATAATTTTAAATCTTTTTTTATTAAGGGTTTACTATAACAAAACTTTATAGTTTCTGAGATAATTAAGTTTAAAGAAAAAAAGTCACATTTTCAAGCATCAATTCAATCCTAAATAACGTTTTCAATTTTTTGACAAATATATTCAAATTTGGAATTTAGCAAGGCCAAGGACAAGTTAACATAATTTTTACCTAATATTTGCAATAAAAGCTACAGGGTGTTGAACACATCGGCTCAAATTTGAACAAGTTTAAATGAATAAATATCTTTTTTTTTTAATGGTACACCCTGTATATTTTCATGTTTTTTAATAGAGTAATAAAAACCCTAAAAGTTTTGTTTACTATATCCTATACCTATTTATAATAGTTTTTGAGATATTTCAGTTTTTCTTATTTTCCATACTTTTTTACAGAAATAGTCTTCATTATCATCGTAGCCGTGTAAAATAATAAAAAGAAACTACAGAAACAAACAGAATGTGGTTAAATATGATGAAATACATTATTCGTTATATTACAATGGCAATAGTTTAATTAAACATAATGTGAAAAAATTAACACAACAATAACGACAAGGCAAATACATATTTACTTTTATACTAAATTGAAACAAAAAAATTACCTATTAAATACTGAGATTAATTATTTCTTTTTAATAAGTGTTCGAATAAACGACCCTCTTGTGCAATGCACAAATTTAGTCTTTTTTGCAGATTTTCTCGGACCCTGGACAAAATTAGTGGCGTTATTGTTCTACAGGTATCCCTAATCCTGTTTCGCATATCTTCCACTGTTGTTGGTGGATTAACATACACCTTATTTTTAATATAACCCCATAGGAAGAAATCTAATGGGATGATGTCGCAAGACCTTGGTGGCCACTCAATGAAACCCCCACGTCCAATCCATTTTTGCAGATATCGTTGGTCCAAAAACGCATGAACTTCACGATGGTAATGCGGAGGCGCACCATCGTGCTGGAACCACATACTGTCGAGCTCATCCCTAGCGAGACCTTGAAGCAGTTGTGGTGGTTCTTCTTGTAGAAAGTTCAGGTAACTATGGCCATTTAATGGTTCATTAAAAAAGTGGGGTTCAATAATTCGATTATGATGAATACCACACCAAACATTTAATGACCAGTGGTTTTGATGTTGCACCTCTCTAATTCAAAATGGGTTTTCTGTGGCATAATAATGCATGTTGCGTCTATTTACGGCACCGTTACTTCTAAAAGTAGCTTCATCACTAAACATTACCTTGCATAATAAATTTGGATTTAATTGAATCTCCGCATTTATTGTACGACAAAAGTTTACACGACTTTCAAAATCCTGTCCATGCAATTCTTGGTGTAATTCCATGTGATATGGATGATACCTATATTTCTTGGTAGTACGATTAGCGGTGGATTGTGATGTTTCATATAATGCTGCTAACTGACGGCTACCAATATAAGGATTTTCCTGAACATTTAACAATACTTGTAGTTCTTTTTCTTCATTAGTTACTGGTTTGTTGACCACTTTACCTTTTGGATAATCAACAGTACCAGAAGAATCAAATCTTTGCATTAAGTTTTGAAAAGTATGGGTATTAGGCTGGCGTCGATCAGGATACTTCATTTTGTAAATTCTTTGAGCAAGAAGGCAATTTTTTTGAGCCTCTCCTATTGTATAAATCATATCTATTAACTCATTCTTTGGAAAATTCATTTTACAATATAAGATGAATGCAAAAAAAAAAAAAACTACACTACATAAAAACCAAAAGAAACGATTGCGGTTATAAATTTGACACACAGAAAAATGTTCTTTTACATTGTTTTTGCAATGGCTACTATGATAATGAAGACTATTTCTGTAAAAAAGTATGGAAAATAACAAAAACTGAAATATCTCAAAAACTATTATAAATAGGTATAGGATATATTGAACAAAACTTTTAGGGTTTTTATTACTCTATTAAATAACATGAAAATATACAGGGTGTACCATTTAAAAAAAAAGATATTTATTCATTTAAACTTGTTCAAATTTGAGCCGATGTGTTCAACACCCTGTAGCTTTTATTGCAAATATTAGGTAAAAATTATGTTAACTTGTCCTTGGCCTTGCTAAATTCCAAATTTGAATATATTTGTCACAAAATTGAAAACGTTATTTAGGATTGAATTGATGCTTGAAAATGTGACTTTTTTTCTTTAAACTTAATTATCTCAGAAACTATAAAGTTTTGTTATAGTAAACCCTTAATAAAAAAAGATTTAAAATTATAAGCTAAATCGAAAATACGATTCGTATATAGGGTGTTCTATTTAAAAAAATACAACTTTATGCTGTCCTGGTTTTTTGGCTCACCCTGTAGAGTCCTAAATATTTTTAAAATCTGCGTAAAAATAAACTGTATCAAACAATAAATATATTTTCTTTGTAAATTTCACCGAAAAGGCACAAACTTACTTCATCCAATCGTTGACTCACCCTGTACACTTATTGATACTGAAATAGGGGGTTCTTGAGGGTGTAAATTATGAATTTAAAGTATTTTTTCAGGATTCAATATGGCGAGTCCATTATAGCAAACTAAAAATTTTACATTTTTCGATTTTGTCTAATGGTGGGACTGAATCGTTTTTGAAGATGTAAATAGCGAATTATTTTAAGAAAATCTAATATGTCAGATGTAATATGACGGTCTAGAAATTTTAAATTTCCGAATTTCATTCAAAATTGGTACTAGGGGGCCTTGAAAGGTTTTGATTTAGATTAGATTTAGACGCTAAATTTATTTTTTTGAAATTCAATATGGCGGATCTAATATTTTACCTTATTCGCATTTATTCGGATTAGGTATTAGCGGGTTTTCGGGGTTGTATATTATGAAAATGCAGAAAATTTCTTACAACTGTTAAGTCGATAAGATACAATATGAGGGACTGAAAATTTTACATTTTCCGATTTTGTCTAAAATTAATATTGTCGGGTTCTTGAGGCGTATACAAACTGAATATGCAGTATAAAACATGGGCTAAGAAATCTTCGTCTCAAGTTCTTTAAATATCGATATAGGAAGGTTTTGGGGCCAAATCTAAAATTAATCTGAAATTTAAAATATTTGTTTGATACAATTTCACTGGTATCTCGAGAATCCTAAGAATTTTTAGTGGTTCATTTTAGGGTTATTTACAACTTTGGATAAAATGAGTACTTTTTTGCCACTTTGGAATTATTGCGAGGTACAGTAATCTCGATTAGTACTTAATTCAAATAATCTATGGATATCATAATGATTTCAAAACTAAGAATCAAAAAATAAATTTTTTATAAAAAAAATTGAACCGACTTCTAAAAGTGCGCTAAAAAGTGAAAAATAACTATAAATTTTTATATGAAATTGAAATTTTTGAAGTCGGCGCCTAATTATTTCTAAATGAAATAAATAACTACTAATATATACAAATTATGGTAGGAAAGCAATTAGAAATAAAGTATTTTTAATCTGTTTATGCAAATTACATTTTGTCAGGTATTAAATATGGCGCTTACTTCAAAAATTTCAATTTAAAATAAAAGTTTATAGTTATTTTTCACTTTTCAACGCACTTTTAGAAGTTGGTACAATTTTTTTCATAAAACTTCTATATTTTAAATTATTTCAACACCTGTTAAAACAATTATTACTTTAAATAGAACTTAATATTAAAAAATGCCGAAATTAGTAAGTCAGAGCTTTAAAAAAATATATTAAGATCTGACTTGAATAGACAATAACATCAATATCAGGGTCGGTTGTAATATTACAATGGGAATGTAAACAACACAGAAAAAATTGAGCTCACGATTTTATCTATTTTTGTTTTGTATAAGTTTGCCGATAAGGTCATTTCCATGTGATTGACTGACTGAACTATAAACTAGGACTATCTCAATACTTAGGTTATTGCTCTTAAGAGAATGTTACAGAAAAGCAATTCTAATATTTTTTTTTAATTGCGTACCACTGATGTTTATTACGAATTAGCTTTGTCAGAGTACAACTAAAACAATAGATAGGCTTTTTCTATATAAATACCTTCAAGAAGTTACTAGGATTGGTGTGACCTTGACTGGAGTGATAATGAATGGGAATAGATAACAAGAAAAATGGAAAGATGTGACCGTAAAAAATAACGCAAAAATAAAAATCTGTTAAAACCGCAATGGAGAAGGAAAGATATGACAAAAACTAATATAATACCATTAGTAAAAATATTCTGAATTACGGAGTGAAAATCTAAAGATATACTGAGAGAAATAAAATTAATATAGCTGCATTTGAGATGGATGTTTTCCGAAAATCATGCAAAATCAAGTTTTAATTGACCACACACATTATCAAAGAAATAGTCAATGAGTACCTAGAAAGAAGCAGTTGGTTCGGTAAGATCATGTGAAAAGAATATCACAGGAAAGGATACCATGTATAACTAAGATAAGTAAGTGAAAAGGACGTTGAAAGAATCATGAGAGAAAGACATTTAAAAAAAAATAGTGGCAAGATAAACAAAGATGGGAGAGACGTTTGAAAATTGGATAGCGACGTTGGAGGCTAGGAACTCTTTCCTATATATCTTGCAAATTTAAATTTTATTCATTGAGGTGATTGTAAATGGCAAGTAAATTACTGGTGTGATCAACAGTTCGTCTGTCGATTTATTATATATTTCAAAATTAGCTTTTATTAGGAGCAACGGCACCTTACAATGTAGCTTAAATTACATGCTTAGCATTTGAGCTTACTTTTCCGTACGGTCAATAAGGCACAATCTTGATCCTGAGGGTACCCTCTTGCTGCTGTTCGCAGGGCTACTCAATTCACCATTAGTTTATTCCCGCAATTTAAGGTTTGCAGAAATTGTATCTAAAATCTATTGCTTATTTTACCACGATACCAGCCGGAGGAACGATACCGTACTCGACCCTACTTAGAGCGTGAGTGTATATGACCAACTCGCTTGGATTGACCATAAGACTTGTGTGCAGCAAATAAATTGAGAATAAATATAATAAAAAACAATATATTGAAAATAAAAGTGTTTATGAATAGAAAAGCGACATAAATTTAAGTATAATTTTAAACTACATTATTATGTCACATAAGTACCTAATTGGAGTAATTAGATAATAAAATAATTAAGATTTCTGAACAAACATTTTTTGAAAATTTGCTAGATAATAGGTTATTATTTTTTATTTTTATTTAATATTTTCCTCAGTTTCAATATCAATTTTTTACTATTGTTTTATTGTTGGATTTAAAATGTAATATTTTTAACCACACTGTATCGAAAATGTCAAATCTACGTGATTTTAAAGAAGCTAAAAGCTACACTTTTAAATAGTGAAATTTATATAGTGAATTCTGTACAAACCTTGTTTTATTTGCAGTATATACTATTTTTCTATAAGAGAAATACGTGAGATTTTCCTGGAGCACAGATGTCTTTCCAGACTATTTGAACTCTAATTTTCCGGTGTATGGCTCGATACCCATTTGAACAGTTTATTTATTTACTTCAGTATTAAATCCCTAAAAAATAAAATTTTCCTCTCAGTTTGCTAGTTATTTGTAAAAGATATAACTCAAATGTTTGAGGAGAGGGACAGAATCAACATAGAAACAACTAGATAGTTGACAATGCACGCATATGATTCTATACGAGGTGTTACAATTTCAAGTTTATATACGGGATATATATGTGAAATATAAAAAATACAATGATGATCAAAAAAAGAAGCCGTAGGTATAAAAACAATTACTTTGTTCATTAAAAAAATTAAGAATTATTTTTTGTTATGAGTAATGCTTGCAAATATTTCTAAAGTTATCGAGGAAAGTGGCCAAATATGAAATATTATTTTGTTTTTTGGCAATAAAGAAAATCATTTCACAAATTAAAAATTTTTAATGGTAATTCTAGTCAGTCATAGATTTACGCTTGACTTAGTAACAATCTAATATTTCCAATATTAATTATTAAAATTGTACAAGAATTTAAATAACAAAATTGCATCTATCTATGAAATAGTGACCCAAATATGGAACAGTAGAATAAGGTAACCTTTACACAGAAAACCAACCTTAACCTGAAAACCATCAAAATGAATGGGAATGTTATTGAGTGAAAGGTAAAGTATAGTCTCGATTTTAAATGCGATTTTTTCAACGGTGAGCCAGTGGTGTGGTGTACGGAATAGCTTATACCAGGGCGCCAATTAATTCAGTATTTTCTCTCTCTCTTTCTCTCTATTATTATAAAAAATAATTATAAAAATAACTATGAAAGTTTGTAGACAGAAAAACAGAAGAATATTCCTCTTAAGATGCAAAAATGGAGAACTACATTCTTTTGATTGTAAAAACCTTGAACAACGACTTGCGAGCTACATTTTGAAAGATTTTATTTCTAATACTTTAAATCTCGTAATTACCGACATCACTAAAAACATAAATAAACTAGAAAAATTTGTTACGAAATTTTATTAACAAGCAAAATGAAAAAAAAAAACAAACTTTTATTTCAAAAAATTAAGCAAAAGAATATTAACAAAAATTAGTAACTTAATGAAAAAAGTACCAGCCTTAATAAAATAAAATAAACAAAAATAATTTACGTTGTATCGATAACTTGACAGACGAACATATACTAGACGATGTGGCCGACATTCTTAGTTTAGAACCGTACATTGCAATACCAATTGAAAATAAAAAACTTCCCAATCCCAAAAATTAGAAATATTATAGAAGTATCACTTACAAACTTCAGACAAGAAACCAAAGACCGAATCAGATCTACTGACAGCACAAGCAACAAATCTCACAAAACAGTTATAAAAAAAATAAACAAAACCAAATCCTTTTTAAAAAGAAATAAAAACTTAAACGTTCTAATACCCGATAAATCCAATAAAACTGTTGTCACGAATTCTCCCGAGTTTGATCAAATTCCTTACTGCAAGATAACCCCAACTATAAAGAAATTAAATATGATCCAACTAATATTTATCAAAAAATTACAACAAAATTATGAGTCGTTGGAAAAAAAATCACCTAACACAGCAAACAATTTAAAAATTCAAAAGGCTCTCCCACCATCTATATATCGACTCCCAACGTTACACAAAGATAGTATTCTCTTAACAACCATCGTAATATATATCCAATTTCCCCTAGAAAACCTATCAAAAGTTCTCAAAAACATTTTATATAATCATTATGCAAAAGATTCGATGGACTCTAAAAACAAAATAAAAAACATCACCATCCCACATAATCATAAACTTATATCCTTAGACGTTGTTTCCTTTTATACAAACGTACCAATCAACTTATCAGAAAAAAAAATAATAATTAAAAAATGCATCCAAATTAAATCATTTACGACATACTTAAATAAATGCTTAGATACACTTAAACTAATCCTAAACTCGACATACTTCATACACAAATGAAAATTTTATCAACAAATAGAAGGATGCGCAATGGGAACTTTCATTTTTAGTGTAATAGAACAACTAGTATTAAAGTATCTTGAAGAAACTGCAACACTTCTTCTTCTTCTTCCTCTTGTTATAGGCTTACAGCCTGTTTTTTCCAACTCAATCATTCATTTCATTCGATGTTGAAATCCAGGACTCTCTCCACCTTTTAGGTAGTCTACCTATTGGTCTTCTGGTTTCCGGTGTTCCATCTCGGGCGATTCTCGCTATCCTATTTTGCGCCATTCTTCCTACGTGCTCATTCCAGGCTCTTCTGCGCTTCCGTCCCCATCTTACTATATCCTGCATTCCATGTTCCTCGCCTATTGTTGAATTGCGTATGTGATCTCTTAAAGTGTATCCCGATATTCTTCTTAGTACTTTCATTTCGGCAGTTCTTAGAATTGATTTTGTTTTTGTGTTGTCAGCTCTCGTCTCTATTGCGTACGTCATTATCGGTCGAATACAGGTCTTGTAGATTTTTGTTTTTGCGTCCTTGCTCATGTATGTGTTGTGCTATATTATATCCGTCAGCCTTCCTGAGATTATATTTGCCTTGTTTACTTGGTTTCTTACTTCTCTTGTTCTGTCTTGGTTTGCGGATATCTCAACTCCTAAGTAATTAAAGGTCATGAGTTGTTCTATTGGTTTGTCATCCACTACTAGTTTGCATCTTAAAGGCACTGCAACACAAAACTATGAAATCGAATTTAACTTTTTCTTTATGTATATTGACGACTGTACAACAGCAGTACCCTAAAATCTATGCGATTCAGTATTAAAAAAATTTAACGACTACCACTTTAAACTACAGTTCACAATACAAAAAAAGAAACAATAATAAAATTAATTTTCATTGTCTAATCTTACACCACATTAACAATACGTTGAAAATATTATGATATAATAAAAAAAGAACGTGGTCCTTCAGTTACTTACATTTTAAATCCCAACACCCTTTATCTCCCAAAAAAATAGTTGTTATGGGCCTCGCAAATCGTAGCATTAAACTATCAGATTCTGAATACCAGACCTTTCAAAAAGCAAAAGAAGACTTAGAAACGAACAGCTATCCCGAAAACTTAATAAATAATATCTTTAAAAAAATAATTCATGAATTTTATACCGATAACTCACCACATACTAATACAAAACAGACAAACGGAAAATACATCTTACTTCCATATATATCCCGACACTCTCCGAAAAACTAAAAAATGAATTTAAAAACATAACGTAACTGCCAGCCATAAGGGTCACAATCTCCTAAAAAATGCTATAGCAACTAAAAATACCAAAAGAAAAAAAACATGCCGTTTACAGTATGCCATGCAAAAATTGCAATATTGAATACATAAGATAAAGCCAACACTTAAAAATAGAATGAATATAAACACGACATGAAAAATCAAATGGCGTTAACAACATATAATATGGAAAACCATCACTCCTTTGATGTTAAGCGAGTTAAAATTTTAAAAACTAAAAAACACACAAAAAAGAGAAAATCTGGAAATGATAGCGATACAAAAAAGTAAACATGCCATAAATGCTAAGGCAGATACAAAGCAATTTAGCAGAATATATAATAACAAAACAAACACTTTCAGGCTAGACCCCTTAAATCCTCCAAAACAAACTTTATTATTTTACAAAAAAATTCTATCTGGTTCTTTCAGTACTACTCCAACTTCAGGATTACCCACGTTATATCGTTATTTGATGAAAAATGATTTTTTAATATATTAATGTGTACACAGTGTGCAGTGTTTTTGTTCAAAGTAAATATACAATATGTTCTAAATAATTTAAATTATATTTAAAAAAATGCTCTATTATTTTTAGCTACACTCTGTAAATTCTGAAGGAGGTAAAATAAATTACCGAACCGTCAATCATATAAAAAATGTCAAATATAAACTGTACACCATCACTATTACGTTTTGATTTAATATTTTATCGGATCATAAACCAAAAAAGCAAACAAACAAAAACAAACAAATACATATATATATATATATATATATATATATATATATATATATATATATATATATATATATATATATATATTTGTATCTTGAACCATAGATTATATCATTTTTTCTTTATTTTGTCTTTTCTTGGGTTTAAGTTCTTTATTTAAAAAAATGCAAAACAATTGACGTTTCGCCCTTTATTTAAGGCATTTTCAAAAATTTTTCCTTCCTAAGAATATTTTTATATAATTAAAACATTCACATAAGAAACATATCCACAATTTTAAAAACACACAAGACACTTTAAAATAGTATTTAAATTTTTAAAATTTTAAAAAAATATATTTAATTTTACCGGTACACACCTTGACATTTTGTTACTCTATTACTCAATAAAATTCAATCTTTACATCGTCTATTGAGGATACATGGAATGCGAGTGTGTTTTATTTTTTATATTTTACAATGCCCCCAAAAAAAAATAAGGTATACGTTTACTTTTATGTTTAAGAGGATATTCAATTTTTGATTCTTATTTGACAGGATCGAATACTTAATATTTTTGTTTAAATTAGGCTTGTGTAAATGTGGCTCAAATTTTCCATATCTGTCCTGTCGTTAACAGTGTTTTTATCTTTTTTAATTTCAATAATTTCCTTTATCTGTAATTTTTGGTAATCCATATCTTTGTTTTTTATTATGGTACTGTTATAATCAAAAGTATGTTTTTCGTCCTGTGTGTGTTTGTTTAACGCTGTTAAGGCATTTTTCGTATATTTATGGCCATTTAATCTGTTCTTCAGTAATTGGCTCGTCATTCCTACATATTTTTTGGGACAATTTGTGTAAGGGATCGTATATATTAAATTTGATTTATTCATGAGAGGAGCTTTACTTTCTAAATTTGTGAACAGTGTATTGAATTTATTTTGTGACTTGTGGCATACGATAATATCATGCTTTTTTAAAATGTATTTAATTTTTTCTGACAGATCACTAGTGTAAGGTAATGCTACATATTTTTGCTGTTTATGTTCTATATTTTTTGTTATTACGTTATTATAAAATTTATATATTCGTTTATTAATTATTTTGGTGATAGTGTTTTCATTGAAATTATTATTTATTAGTATCTTTTTTACCCTTTGCAGTATTTTTGGTCGGAATTTTGGAGACGTTAGTGATATAGCACGATCAGACAGACCGATTATAACACTATTTTTTTGAGTTTTTGAATGATTAGAGAAACAGTTTAGATATCTACCTGACCAAGTTGGTTTGATGTACCATTCAGTTAAAATTTTATTTTTTCTGCGTATAAGTGTCATATCTACAAAATTTATTTTATTATTATTTTCTGTTTCGGACGTGAATTGTAATTTTTCGTTGAAACTGTTAAACTCTTGGAGAATTTCATTTATTTTATTTTGTGGTACGGCTGCTATTGTAAAATATAAAAAATATACTAAAATAAAAACACACTTGCATTCTATGTATCCTCAATAGACGTTGTCAAGATTGAATTTCATTAGTAATAGAGTAACAAAATGTCAAGGTGTGTACCGGTAAAATTAAATATATTTTTATAAAATTTTAAAAATTTAAATACTATTTTAAAGTGTCTTGTTTGTTTTTTAAAATTGTAGATATGTTTCTTATGTGAATGTTTTAATTATATAAAAATATTTTTAGGAAAGAAATAGTTTTGAAAATACCTTATATAAAGGGCGAAACGTCAATTGTTTTGCATTTTTTTAAATAAAGGACCTAAACCCAAGAAAGGATAAAATAAAGAAAAAATCATATATATATATATATATATATATATATATATATATATATATATATATATATATACATATATATATATATATATATATATATATATATATATATATATATATATATATACATATATATATATATATATATATATATATATATATATATATATATATATATATATATATATATATATATATATATATATACAATTTTTTATTTTATTTATCAGTTTAAATTAGATTCCCTTAAATTTCCTCTCATTGTATACTTTTCGACAAAATTAAACCATCAATTTTTCGTCCGTGATTTAAGAGTATCCGCCATTTGTTAAATTCCTTTAAAAAATGGCCCGGATATTTCTCGGGTCTTTCGGACCTGCTTTGGTGAAAAGGGATATAAAGCAGGAACTTAATCATTTGGCTAAAAATCTTGCGAAGTTCGTAAATCCCAAGTGTTTTTTATGAGCTCATGAAATTTTAAGTAGCGTATTTAATATCATTTATGGTAAGTTTAATAATAAAGAAACAGATATAAAACTTTATGGACTAAAATTTTGGAAAGTTTAATGCAGAACTTTGAAATGCATACGGAAATATATTAGAGAATATTAAAAATATTTTAATGTACTTTTCTGCATATATAGCGACCATTTCTTATGGTAAAATTTGTGTCATTGCCATTGGCAGTATACAGCTTTGATTGTTGTTGGATCTTAGGCGCATAGAAGCACCAATAAGAAGAACCCATAAAGGAATTATGTAAAAAAATTTTCATTCCATCATAATATTTATAATAAATAAAAATAATTTTGAAGCAATGTGTGTAATGCATAGTAATAATATATATATATATATATATATATATATATATATATATATATATAATATATATATATGTATAATATATATATATATATATATATATATATATATATATATATATATATATATATATATATATATATAAATAAATAAATATATATATATATATATATATATATATATATATATATATATATATACATATATATATATATATATATATATATATATATATATATACATATATATATATATATATATATATATATATATATATATATATAGATATATATATATATATATATATATATATATATATATATATATATATATATATATATATATATATATATATATATCTCGCACCTCTTAAAATAATATGGATGGCTGACTCAATTTAAACTGAAAAACCACTAATGACTGCAGTGTGGTAGTCGCTATGTTGGGCGCAACTTGTTTTAGCAATAAAGAAATTTTAATTATTAGTTATGGTGATAATACTAGTTATACATCAAATTAATCTTCAAGAGATAATAAAATTTTTATGAAAAAAATTGAACCGACTTCTAAAAGTGCGCTAACAAGTGAAAAATAACTATAAATTTTTATATAAAATTGAAATTGAAATCGGCGTTAAACCAATACCTGACAAAATGTGATTTGCTTAAACAGTACAACAAATACTTTATTTGTAATTGATTAATTATCATAATTTGTATATATTAGTAGTTATTTGTTTCATTTACAAATAATCTGGCTCCGACTAAAAAAATTTCAATTTCATATAAAAATTTATAGTTATTTTTTACTTTTTAGCGCACTTTTAGAAGTCGGTTCAATTTTTTTATAAAAATTTTATTTTTCCATTTTTAGTTTTGAATTTATTATGATATTCATAAATTATTTGAACTAAGTATTAATCAAAATTAGTGTACCTCGTAGTGACTCCAGAGTAGCAAAAAAGTACCCATTTTATCCAAAGTTGTAAATCACCCTAAAATGAACCATTAAAAATTCTTAGATTCTTAGATTAGTTCTCCTAATATCAGTGAAATTGTGTCATACTATTAGTCTGTTATAGTAAATCCACTATCTTAAATTTCAAATTAATTTTAGATTGGTAATATAGACCCCAAAACCTTCCAATATCGATATTTAAAGAACTTGAGAAGTAAATTTCTTAGCCCGATATATTTTATTCTGCATATTGAGTTTATATACGCCCCAAGAACCTCGCAATATCAATTTTAGACAAAATCGGAAAATGTAAAATTTTGAATCCCTAATATTGTATCTTATCAACAAAATAGTTGTAAAAAATTAACTTCATATTCGTAATACATGACCCCGAAAACTCCCTAATACTAAATGCGAATAAGGTAAAATTTTCAACTTTAAATTTCAAAAAAATAATTTCAACGTCTTAATCCAATCTAAATCTAAACCCTTCAAAACCCCTTAATACCAATTCTGGATGAAATCCGAAAATTAAAAATTTCTGGACCGTCATATTGCATCTGACATAATAGATGTTCTGAAAATAATTTTATATTTGCTATTTAAATCCTCAAAAACGTTTCAATCCCATCTTTGAACAAAATCGAAAAATGTATGTCCGCTATATTGTATACGCCATATTGAGTCCTGAAAAAATGCTTTTAAATTCATAATTAACACCCTTAAGAGCCTCCTATATCAATTTTGGAGAAAATCGAAAAATTTAAAATTTTTAGGATGCCATATCGTATTGGCCAGATTGAGTTTTCCAAAAAATATTTTCAATTCTTAATTAACACACAAAACCCCCAATACTGATTTTAGACAAAATCAAGAGATGTAGAAATTTTAATTCGGCAACTTGGATCCGCCATTTTAATTTTTTTTTTAATAATTTCAGATTCGTAATGTGTGATCTCAAAAACTCCCCCATATCTATTTTTAAAAAATCGGACAAAATTAATTTTTTATCTGCCACCTTGGAAGCGCCATATTGAATTTTTAAAAAATAATTTCAGATTCGTTATGTGCGACCCCGAAAACTCCCCCATACCAATTTTGAAAAAAATCGGACAAAATTTACTTTTCGTCCGCCATATTGAATTTTTTAAAAATATTTTAGATTTGTTATGTACGACCCCGAAAACTCCCTCGTATCAATTTTGGAGAAAATCAGACAAAATTGATTTTTTTTGTACGCCATATTGGATCCGCCATATTGAATTTTTTAAAAATAATTTCGAATTCGTTTTTAAAAAAAAATCGGACAAAATTAATTTTTTATCTGCCATTTTGGAAGTACCATATTGAATTTTTTTGAAAATATTTTGGATTCGTTATATGCGACACCAAAAACTCCTCCACACCAATTTTGGAAAAAAAACGAATAAAATCAATTTTTTTTGTCCGCCATATTTGATCCGCCATATTGAATTTTTTAAAAATAATTTCAAATTCGTTGTGTACGACCCTGAAAATTCCTCCGTACTAATTTTTGAGAAAATTGGAATTAATTTTATTGCCGCCATATTGTCAGCGTCGTCTTGGATTTAACTGCACTAATTTCATCTAAGAAAATATGGAACTACCGCAGCAACTACCTGGACATAACGTAAAAAGTTTCGTTCAAATCGGTGCCTCCGTTCCGAAGTAATCGGTGTACATACGTAAAAAAAATCTAGTCGACGAATTGAGAACCTCCTTCTTTTAGAAATCGGTTGAAAATTAAAAAACACTTTAAAATAAAAAAGGGGTACCACCTCGTTAACATAGTAAATGTTATTTTTAAATAAAATTTTGTAAAAACAATTCGTCAGTATTCTACTTTGTTTAATTACAAGTTATTTTTAACAATAAAATATATTATTTTAGTTCAAGATAAATTTTTATAATGCACATATTTTCACCATCGATCAGTAATATAGCAAACATCCAAAGATTTTAATCAATTGACACGAATTTGATTAGTCGGATGAGTTTAAGACGCGTTACTGTTATTTTATCTCTTCCTAATATCCGTTTGGTTCATCTAAATACTTATGTCAATGAAAATCCGGAAAGTTCGGCGTATTGATTGCTCTATTGTAATTTTAAAGACCTCCGATCGTATCCCAGAAGTTAAATTTTTATATTGGCTACAGTGAATTTCAATGTTGCCATAGTTGACTGCACTGCATGGCATATTGAAGTAATTTTTAGGTTGCGACGTGATTAGTCCGTATTTTTTTAAGATATGCGTGTTACCAGTACGTTAAACGACGACTGAAGGTTAAAAATTATCACATGTTCTCCATATAGGGCAGTTCCGCAATCCCTCTCTAATATATAATCCTGAAAAATAGTTGCAAAATACCTTTAGATCTATTTTTGTTGTCTCAGAATTCATGTTGTTAAAAGTAGGAAGAAAATAATATTTCTAAAGCGGTTAATAAATTCCATATGAAATATTATCTTTTAAGGCCGTCACATAAAATCTACCTTGCTAGTCTTTATCAAAATCCATTTTCTTTTATGACCATAATTTCACATTTTATTATATTATGCTAACGCTGTCGTTAAAGCCAGCTTTAAAAGAAAATATAATAAAATTTTATGTCTAAGCCGCATTTTCACCATTATAATAAACGGAAATGACCATCTAGAAAGTATTATTAAAGTTTTATTTTGTTATACATTTTATAACCCTTTTGTTAAACATCGATCTTAGTATATTAATAACAATGGCATTCAAGGAAGGTGAAGGAGGTAATTTGAAGAAAAATTCAATAAATAAGCATGTAAAGCAAAACTACCGTCGATGAAATAGCAGTCTTAACCAAACTTTTACTCGAATCTACAAAATCGTTAAGCTGAGAGGAAAACAAGAGGATTTTCGAAAAAACGAGTCAACCATTAATGCAATTTTTATTGTAAAACAAGCAGACTCTAACAAAGCGGCTTACCATTACCTTGTGGACATGACTAAAGCATTTGAGTGCATCCGATTCATCGATATTACCAAGATATTGAGAGAAAAAGAAGCAAATCAACAATTAATTCTTTTAATCTCAGATGTTAATGAATAATGCAAACCAATATAAGAGTAGGGCAGATTTTGTTTATAATTTATATAAATTCACTAACAAGCATGTGCTTGGAGCATGGTTCTCTAATTTCATACGCGGACGATACAGTGGCCCTTTTTTCTGGAGAAACCTGGGATCAAGTGAAAGAATCAACAAAAACTGGTCTGCTTAAAATAATAAACTGGCTGGATTCCTCTAAACTCACTTTGAACGTTGACAAAACTCATTATATTGCAATGTTCGATAACAACATCAAATCGTCCAGACTTCAACCAAATTGAAGCTGGAAATATCTTAATAAATAATGTACCATTCATAAAATATTTGGGTTTATAATAATCGACAAAAATCTAAAATGGGATCAGCACATTTTAAAATTAACAAACAACATCAGAAAATTAATTCATAAATTTTATATACTGAGAAACATTTTCACTAGGCAACTTTTGATAAATATTTATAAAACACTAGTAGAATCCTTAATTAGATATGGAATAATTGTTTGGGGTGGCCTGTATCAAAACTCGTTACAACAACTCTACGTAGTACAAAATTACATTTTAAAGGTAATTTTTTGGAAGAAAAAAGATATTCTACTAGGTTTCTTTATTCAGAACAAATTTTTGATGTCCTTTCATTGTATATATTGTTTTCTTGTATTTATGTACATAAGTCTACGAAATTAAAAAATTATTCACTCTTATGAAACGAGATGTAGAATGAATAGACATCTAAGGATACCAAATAGTAATAAAAACATTAGTTATAGATTTGTTAACTGTCTGGCGCCTAAGTTCTACAATATTATCCCGATTAGTATAAGACCAATCTTCAATGTGAAAAAATTTAGTAAGCCTTGCAGAACATATATTTTTCATAACATTGATCAATTTAAACTTTTTATTTGACAAAATCTTCATAGGTTACTTAGTGTATAGGGTTGTTTAGCGTATAGGTTTGTTTAGTATGTAGGTATTCCATTAATTAGTATTATTTTCATTCAATATGTTTTCTTTTTATGGCTGTTTTTTGAAATTAATATAATATTATTGATTTTGTGCACATACAGGTATTATGTTACCTAGGTGCATAATTATTTAATATTGAGATCTTAAATATGTTTAGATTAGATCATGAACTGTTTGAAATAAAGATATGATCAAGATAGGGGAACTTCCATAGTCCTTTTATCTTTAAATTAGTTATAGATAAGATTATAGAAAAATTACTCAGAACATCGGAATATAGAAAAGGAGACTCTGTTTCCAGATATTATGTCACGTTGGTGATGCAGTACGAATTCGGAGGATAAGTTACAAAAATTTCTTTTTATTTTTAACCAGACTAAATATGAATATCAACATCAACAAGAAAAAAAGCATGGTAGGATCTAAAAAGCCTACAAGTAAATTAGAAATAGATAGAAAAACTGACTTCTAAAAGTGTCAGCAACTTGTTTTTTCTTGTGATCG
Source organism: Diaprepes abbreviatus (assembly GCA_034092305.1). Classification (NCBI taxonomy): domain Eukaryota; kingdom Metazoa; phylum Arthropoda; class Insecta; order Coleoptera; family Curculionidae; genus Diaprepes; species Diaprepes abbreviatus. The sequence continues at coordinate 67,664 of JASJET010000167.1, read as the reverse complement.
CCCCTCCCACCCCCCCCCTCTTCAAGAGCTTCAAATTCAGGAAAATAGACAAGATCCTACCTTTTACACTAGAAATGGGAATGTGGCTGGTGTCTCACCCCCCCCCCCCGTCGTCAACTTGATTTCGCTTGCCATACTGTAATTTTGTGATATCATCGCCCCCCCCCAAAAAAAAAAAGAGGGAGGCTGGTCTGCCCCTGTTTGACATACTGTTCCAAAAAAAAAAAGCTGCTATATATATCTTGCTAAAAATTTGAATTTTCTTATTATTGTATTGAAATAACATTTCTTGAATAATGTTATTGTTATAATATAAGGTTGTATTAAAAGTTATACAATAATCTATTAAATCATAATTATCGTTAAATGACGTATATTTTATAAATGTAGTAAAAATGAAGAAAAATTTTAGAATATACTAATATAAAAACATATAAATGATAAATATTCTTACATAATATATTCAATAGCATATACAGGTGATCAGTTATACAAATTACTACAATATTTTTCACGAGTCACATATATATTAATATTTATTGTCTATTATTATACAGAAAGAAAAAATCATTATAAATAGATAAATAATACACCTTAAATTATCTAATCTTTTATAAATACAAAACAATTTAGACACTTTCATTTTTTTTTGTTTGTATAATTTCATTTTCATCAACTTTTTTTTTCAAATTCGTGTTTTTTTACCAGCTTTCCAATGATATGCTTCATTAACAAATCGGACAAAAGATGCGGTTGTTAATTAATTTATTTATAAGCGAAAAACTACCCATATCTTCATGACGATTTTGCATAAACAAAATATTAAAAATATACACTTTTTTTTTACTACATGATAGCTTAAGTCTGTACGAAGAGAATGAGCACTGACAGAACTCTGTAGCAGTTTCTTAGACGACGGTACAGCGAATCAAAAATAGTCACTTTTTTCTTTTTTCTAATAAACAATTGTAATTTTACGAAAACTATTTGACCGACAGCGCCCAACTTCCGTACACTTTTTAAGCACTTCAAAACTCACATTCTGGTAAAAGTTGAAAACAATTCAATAAATATTAAGAAAGTTAATAACAATTGAAAAACAAGTCATTTTTAATGTTTAATTTACAATAACTCTTTTGTTTACAGAGTGATTTGGACAAACAGAAACTCATTTTGAAGATATTTTCAAGACGTACAATTCGTCTTTAAAACATTTTTCTCTAAATTCCTTAGATTTTTTGCAAAATCCAAAAAATCCGGGAAAAATCATTTTTTGACTTATTTGTTAAAAAAAAAACAATGTTCCAACCAAAATTTTTCAGACACGAGATGAGACGTTATTTCTATTACCTTCTCCTATCCATTTCTACAATCAGATCGCGGGCAGTATTTGAATCATTTTTACCTCTCAAAAATCGCTTCATTTCCTGGCCTAAAAGCATTGTATCTACTTATCGAACCAATTACCTCACTGCTTTTTTGAAAATTATCAAATTTGTGCCACGTGTATTTAACGCAGTCTGAAAGTATTTACTACATTAGTAAATCTAGTAAATGAGGCGAGCTGCCGAAGAGGCCTAAAAATCAACATTTCAAAAACAAAGTGGATGCCTGTTGGAAAGATTAATGTAGATAAATGTCAACTTTGGCTCGATGAAGAGAGGATAGAGCGTGTAAACCATTTCAGATACCTTGGCAGTTGGTTGAATGTGAATGGGAACTCAGACGAAGAGATAATAGCTAGGATCGAAAAATCGCGTAAGGCCTTTATGACATGGAAACCAGTTCTATGCAACAGGAACCTGTCAATGCATATTCGTAAGAGGGTCCTGGGATGCTATTTATGGTCTATTCTGTTATACGGTTGCGAGACATGGACATTAAAAACCACAACGCTAAACAAACTGGAAGGTGGTGCTATCGTCGAATCCTAAAGATATCATGGGTTTCGCACACTTCCAATGAGGATGTTCTCAGAATGATGGATACAGATCGACTGCCCTTGAACATTATAAAGAGGCGGAAAACAGAATACTTCGGCCACATAATTAGAGGACCTAAATACCATCTACTTCGCCTTACAATACAAGGAAAAGTGGAAGGAAAAAGATGGATAGGCCGAAAGAAGCTTCATGGCTACGTAACATCAGGCAGTGGTGTGATTGCACGGTGGAGAAACTATTTCGCGCTGCAGCCGATAGAGAAAGATTTCAGGAAATTGTAAACATGATGACCACCAAGGTCTTAATACGGACATGGCAAAGAAGAAGAATAAGAAGAAAGTATTTTATGTCATTTTTTCAACAATTTATTATTTATTTGTATTTAATATAGTAAGAAAATATTTCGAAGCTAATTGGACACCATAATTAAGTTTTAATAAGTATTTATAATTGAATTTTATGTATTCATGGAAAAGCATTGGCCTATAAAGTTTATTAAATATAAATATTGCGATAATCTTTTGTAATCTTAATTTTAGAAAGAATATTTTTTTTTTAATTAAATAAATCCAATAATATTTTGATATAGATAATACTTGTTTATACATCAGAGATATATTTTTAAAATAGTACTATTTTAGAAAGAAAAGTTTATAATTTAAGCATCACAATAAAAAGAACAGAAATTTTTATTTGTGGCTTTGGAATATAAATAAAACAAAATATTGAATCTTGGAAGGTTAGTTGGGGTTAATCCTCGAATATATACTACTCGCGTTGGTGCTAATATGCCCAATAAATTCTAACTTGTATTACAAGATGGGCCACAAATTTCTAGGTGATTTTAAAAGCCAATTACCTTTTTTAAATTTTTTTTTTTTGAAACGGGTTTCGCACAAACTTAGGTTCCCCATTAATGACGAAAGACAACATATTTCAAATGTCTCCCGTTTTCAGCTTCCACATTCTTGCTCTTTCTCTCGTATGTTCCATGACAGAAATTAAAATGTCTTGTTGTAAGTAACTTATTTCAGCTCGAATGTTGTTTTTTAGCTGATCGCGGGTTCTAGGTTTATTAACATAAACTCTCTCCTTTAAATAACCCCACAGAAAAAAGTCAGGGTGTGTCAAATCAGGCGAATGGGGTTAATATGGAATATCCGATCACCATGAAATTATTCGACCACCAAACAATTCTGTTAGACGCTGCATTGTCGGCCTGGTAGAATGAGACGGGGCTCCATTTTATTGAAACAACATCTCTGATCTATTTTCTAAAGCTGGACCAACAACATTATCCAGCATGACCCTATACCGTTAACTACTTACGGTGAAAGGAGTTCCATCTTCGGTTCTAAAGAAATAGAGTCCGATGATGCCCCCGAACTGTCACTCTACACCAAACGGTACATTTTATAGGATGCAATTGTCTCTCGTGAACAACTCTTGGATTTTTAGTTCCCCAAATTCTACAATTTTGCTTATATACGAAACCGTTCAGGCGGAAATCAATTTTTTTATAAAAGTAACGAAGGTGCTGCGAGAATAACTGAGCTATTTAGTGAACGTCATCTCAATATGCACATCATTCCAAAGTTGCATTAGAATTAATAGCAAATTTCTTACAGACGGATCTGTGGTCAATTAAAAGCGAAACAGTGAACGCCCTATGCAGAACGAAGCTGTGGAGGTAGCAGTTCTGGGATACGTTTCTGTAGAATCTACGTTAAGTATACTTGAATTGGTTTTTATAAACGGTGTGAATTGCCTCAATGTACAGCGAATTGTGAAACATTACAAGTTCCATTCATACAGGATTCAACTTATCTAAGACTACACGAAGATGATTTTAATCGACTGCTTCAATTCTTTGAAGTCGTCAACGAACTGACGGCAAATAGTCCAAATTTCATTTTCAACATTTGTTTTTCCGATTAGTGCTCCTTTTCCCTCAATAGTTTGGTTAATTGTCATAATTGTCGCTATTGGGCAGACCCCAACCCAAGGATATTTCGCGAAATGCATACACAACATCCTGAAATGATAAATGCTTGGACTGGTATTAATGGCGATTCTCTTATTGATTCTTGACTTTTATATCTGGTAACTTGACTAGTGATATGGATCTGAAATTGCTGCAAAAAGCTACAACCACGATGATTATCTGAAAGATGAATTAATATTTCAGCAAGGCGGAGCTCCTGCTCTTTATGCCCTGCATATGCGTGAATTCATGGACCAAACATATGTATCTGGGTCGATCTACAGGTAGAAGGGGAATCGTAGTATTGTCACCTCGACCCCCAGATCTTAATCTGTTGGAGTTTTTTTTTTGTGGGAACCCTTGAAAAGCAAAATTTATAACATTCGACTGAGCTGCCGCAAAGTCACTCCTTAATAGCTACAGAATATAGGACGATTTAAGGAAAATCTGTATTAGTATATGGGAGTAGATGGTCAAAAATTTTAGCATTTACTCTTGTTAAATTTCATAAATAAAATTTGTGTCCAGTATTTTATAATTTTTTAAATAATCTATTAAAACTCACAACTTGACCACACTTTTATTTAAAATTTTGGAGGTGATGTGCACTGATATTTCTCGAATTTTTAATCTGTTCGTCAGTAGAAAAATCTTCTCGACGTTCCGCCCTTTGATGCTAATTAAACTAACTTTTCTTTCAGAAACAACTACATTTTTTAGTATCCCAAGCGTATTCAATTTTTAGAGTAAAAGTAATATTTTAAAACTACGCCATAAAATAAATTTCAGAGCAAAATTTAATTACCTAATGTAATAAACAGTTTAGAGCGACGCACTGCGGAACTTAGCTGGGTGATGTAAAGTATGAAGATGAATGTGTGGACAGATATGTACGCTGCTGTAGCAAAATGTGGATCTGGTGTATTGAAATATGCAAGAAATTTGGTTTTATTTACATAATCTTATTTTTTATAAAAATGGACTGGACACAAAGGTATCTCGATGAACCAAGTTATAAGAAAAAATATGAAATTTTGTAAATATATTTTTATATCACGATAAATACAAATTTTTACTTTGTGAGAATCTTAAATGTCCTGTTTGATACAGTTCCACTAACGAGATACGTACAGCAAAACAAGTAAAGAAAAATTTACTTAGAATTGTTAACTTTTTCATAAAAGTTTTCGGTACTAAACCATTAAAAGACTCTGTTTTATAGAGACTTTACTGCAAATGCGAGAGTTCCTTAGAGTTGTAGTGATTTGATGAATATAGGTTATTTCAAATATTTGAGGAAGAAAATAAATTTGTTTCTTGAATGTAATATATATATATATTATATATATATATATATATATATATATATATATATATATATATATTGTTAGGTTTTCCTATTTAAAGATTAAAAGACGACAATCAATTTTTCTGACATCACGCTCTACATCGTGAGCTTTTTCAAAGTTGTGATATATTTATCTGTATCTTTCATTTACAAAATTACAATTTTTTTTATAAACATATACCACAGTAATTGTTTTATATACCTATCATATTTACATTTTTAAGTTAATATTTAAAATTAATAAAAATAAACAGATTTCATAATAGTCTTAAAATTAAAAAAAAAATAATACAAAGGTTAAAACAATGAAAACTAAAAATAAATTCAGTTATTACAACTTGGTATGTAATTGATATGGGTAGATTACTTTTTATAACAGCAAAAAATAGGAAAAAAATATTTTTTTTAATAACGTTCTTTGATTTACATGAGTTTATACGAAATCGTGCCAAGCATCATTATATTATTTTTAATATTTATTATAGTGTCGCTTCAAGTATGTCGTATTAAAAAATCAAACTATGGTAAATTTGACTTAAGTTTTTGACATCTTGTTTGTCACTTAGAGTATTTTTATCTCTTTTTATATGTATCATTTCTCTGATGACCAGTTTGTGAAAATTTCTGTCTGTATCTAAAATGTTTTTAAAATCGAATGCATGCTTAGTTGTTTGCATATGTTTATATTAAGATGTCGATGCATTCTTCGTATACTTGTGTCCATTATTTCTATTTTCAATATATTGTCTCGTCATGCCAATTTATTTCTTAGACCAGTTTAGGTATGGAATTGCATATATTACGTTAGACCTTTTTTAGTGGGAACTTTGCTTTTTATTTCGTATTTAATATGATATACTTGAAGCGACACTATAATAAATATTAGAAGTAATGTAATGATGCTTGGCACGATTTCATATAAACTCATGCAAATCAAAGAACGTTATTAAAAAAAATCTTTTTTTCCTATTTTTTGCTATTGTGACAAGTAATTTACTTAAATATAAATATAATAGGTATATAAAAGAATTACTGTGATATATGTTTATTAAAAAAATTTGTAATTTTGTAGATGAAAGATACAGGTCAATCAATATACCATAACTTTGAAGAAGCTCACTATCAAGAGCGAAACGTCAGAAAAATTGTCTACTTTTCATCTTCCAATAAGAAAACCCAAATCCAAGAAAATATTACAAAAAAATATTAACAAAAGTTTTAAGATACAAAAATAAATTATATATATATATATATATATATATATATATATATATATATATATATATATATATACGAACATCTAAATATATCCCGAAGCGGTACGAAATTATTAAAAATAAACAATTTTACAGTATATTCCCTGTGAATTTCACTCTGGTTCTCTCTCCACACTAGTTTTGACCACTCAGTGGTTTCACCAGTGGAGCTGTAACGAACCGAGAGCAAAATGCCCATATCGGCAGGATATTACCCACAGAAACTTGATGCCTGACTATTATCTTAAAAAGTAGAAACGAAGATCTGAATATACCCCGGAGTGGTACGAAATTATTAAAAATAAACAATTTCATGTTATATGTATTTGGAAAGATGTTAGTTTGTACTGTTTAAGATAACAGTCCGGCATCAAGTTCTGCGGGTAATATCCTGCCGATATTTTACGATATGGGGATTTTAAGTAGACAGTTGTTTTCTGTGCATTTTGCTCTCGATTCATTACAGCTCCATTAGGTAGTCAAAACTAGTATGGAGAGAGAACCAGGCGCGGATCCAAGGGGGGGCGGTGGGGGCGATCGCCCCCCCCCCAAGAGCTTTGAGTTTAGAAAAATGGACCCGATTTTTCCTCTCATACTATAGTTTATTCAAGAACTAGAGACAGTAATAAATCATTTTTTACCCTTTTTCTCTTCGCAAATTACCTGTGTTCTTTAGTCCGGTGTTTTTAGCAAACAATAAAATACAACAAAAACAAAAATTTAAATAATAAATTGTGTTTACACTAGTAAACATTACGTATCTAATTCCTAATCAAAGTCAGTGAAACTATCTTCGCTAAAATTAATTATAATTGGTTCCTCTATCTCACCGATTATGAGATCGAGTTCTCACATTTTGTTTTATTCTTTTATTATATGGATTATTCCCAATTTTCCGCAGTAATTTTATTCAAAAGAATCTTTCAAAAGTTTAGTTAAATTACTAATTTTATTAATTGTATTATTTCTAGCAACTCTACCTTTTACTTGAGAGAGATATTTACGTCTCCAACGGACAGTTTCCAGACGATTATTAAGAACAGATTTTCTATCTGGTTTTTCCCAGCAAAAATTAAGTTCTCTGAGCAATTTCCAGAGATCAGTACTTTTAATTTCAGGTAAATCGCGATCTTCAATGATTTTAGTTAGAATTTTGTAGATGGTTGGGATCTGCTTCTCATAATGAAATGTAAATACAACCAATTTAATTGCAATTTTCATCTCTGCTTCCAACGAGGTTTTTCGTTTGCCTGTGATCGAATGTGGCTTGGGAGTACTAACAATTCCAGTCGTTTTTTCTCTTTCAGTTTTCGGAACATAGTAGATTTTCCAACTCCTGTCATGTTGGAACATATCTCAACAGAGTTATTAACATTATTATCTAGATATTGATATCTTAAGGCATCATAAACATTCATCGAAATAAGTTCCTCGTTGAGGAAAAAATGCCCTGGTTTAACGATTTTGAATAAATATAGAGGTGAAAGCCATATCAAATAATATATAAAAACAAGCGCAAATAAGATAAATCACTAACAAAAAACTGTAAGTCGTACTTTGCTCACTGACATAAATTAAATTAAACTATCAGAAATTTTATGTTGCAGTAAATTTATAAAATATATTTAAATATAATGAAATATAATTAGATTTACGGCAGTTCTCAGTTACCTGCGGCACTGGAGCAGGTACGTTAGAGGTTTCGGTAACAGTTTTATGACTTTCTCTAGTCCTCGAATAGAGTATAGGAGTCTGTATGCTTGCGATCGTCCCCCCCCAAAAAAAAAGCTTTAAGTTCAGGAAAATAGAACCCATTCTGCCTTTTATATTAGGAATGAGTATGCTGCTTGCACTCCCCCCCCCCCTCCCGCGTTGACAACTTTTTTTTCTTGCCATACTGTATTTTTGTGATATCACCCCCCCCCCCCAAAGAGAGAGGCTGGGTCCGCCCCTGGAGAGAACCAGAGTTAATTAACAGAGAATATACTGTCCTCCCCCTTCTTGGTGCAAAATTTTTAGAAATTAAAATTTCAATAAGAAATAAAGAAATCTATCTGCCGTATTTAAATAGTTGTTTATAAGTATTATCCTTTCAAACAGACAAAGAGCAAGAATATATACCGTTTGTTTGCTGCAAATACAACTTTGGTCCTCTCTTCATAATGCGTTTCGACCACTTTATGGTCGCGTATCGAACCGAGAGCAATATTTGCAGGAAACAACTGCCATATAAAATATACATTTCAAAGTATGCCGCGGAGAATAATTCGAAAAACACGCTTTTTTTACTAAAATCAGCTGTTACTTTCTTGATGCCCATTTTTATGCTTGATAACCTAGAAAAATCGAATCAGCACGTCAAAATACATCGAAAAACGTCAAGTTACCTTCTGGACCTCAAAATGTTTACTCAACTCCCTCGTAGCTGCCGAACTATTAAATGGTACATTTTTATTAAGTTTTATTTACTTATGATGTTATTTTTTATATTTTTATGTACAGGGTGAGTCAACGATTGGATGAAGTAGGTTTGTGCCTTTTCGGTGAAATTTACAAAGAAACTATATTTATTGTTTGATACAGTTTATTTTTACGCAGATTTTAAAAATATTTAGGACTCTACAGGGTGAGCCAAAAAACTAGGACAGCATAAAGTTGTATTTTTTTAAATAGAACACCCTATATACGAATCGTATTTTCGATTTAGCTTATAATTTTAAATCTTTTTTATTAAGGGTTTACTATAACAAAACTTTATAGTTTCTGAGATAATTAAGTTTAAAGAAAAAAAGTCACATTTTCAAGCATCAATTCAATCCTAAATAACGTTTTCAATTTTGTGATAAATATATTCAAATTTGGAATTTAGCAAGGCCAAGGACAAGTTAACATAATTTTTACCTAATATTTGCAATAAAAGCAACAGGGTGTTGAACACATCGGCTCAAATTTGAACAAGTTTAAATGAATAAATATCTTTTTTTTTAAATGGTACATCCTGTATATTTTCATGTTATTTAATAGAGTAATAAAAACCCTAAAAGTTTTGTTCAATATATCCTATACCTATTTATAATAGTTATTGAGATATTTCAGTTTTTATAATTTTTCATACTTTTTTACAGAAATAGTCTTCATTATCATAGTAGCCATGGCAAAAACAATGTAAAAGAACATTTTTCTGTGTGTCAAATTTATAACCGCAATCGCTTCTTTTGGTTTTTATGTAGTGTAGTTTGGTTTTTTTTTTGCATTCATCTTATATTGTAAAATGAATTTTCCAAAGAATGAGTTAATAGATATGATTTATACAATATGAGAGGCTCAAAAAAATTGCCTTCTTGCTCAAAGAATTTACAAAATGAAGTATCATGATCGACGACAGCCTAATACCCATACTTTTCAAAACTTAATGCAAAGATTTGATTCTTCTGGTACTGTTGATTATCCAAAACGTAAAGTGGTCAACAAACCAGTAACTAATGAAGAAAAAGAACTACAAGTATTGTTAAATGTTCAGGAAAATCCTTATATTGGTAGCCGTCAGTTAGCAGCATTATGTGAAACATCACAATCCACCGCTAATCGTACTACCAAGAAATATAGGTATCATCCATATCACATGGAATTACACCAAGAATTGCATGGACAGGATTTTGAAAGTCGTGTAAACTTTTGTCGTACAATAAATGCGGAGATTCAATTAAATCCAAATTTATTATGCAAGGTAATGTTTAGTGATGAAGCTACTTTTAGAAGTAACGGTGCCGTAAATAGACGCAACATGCATTATTATGCCACAGAAAACGCATTTTGGATTAGAGAGGTGCAACATCAAAACCACTGGTCATTAAATGTTTGGTGTGGTATTCATCATAATCGAATTATTGGACCCTACTTTTTTAATGAACCACTAAATGGCCATAGTTACCTGAACTTTCTACAAGAAGAACTACCCCAACTGCTTCAAGGTCTTGATAGGGATGAGCTCGACAGTATATGGTTCCAGCACGATAGTGCGCCTCCGCATTACCATCGTGAAGTTCGTGCGTTTTTGGACTAACGATATCCGCAAAAATGGATTGGACGTGGGGGTTTCATTGAGTGGCCACCAAGGTCTTGCGATATCACCCCATTAGATTTCTTCCTATGGGGTTATATTAAAAATAAGGTGTATGTTAATCCACCAACAACAGTGGAAGATATGCGAAACAGGATTAGGGATACCTGTAGAACAATAACGCCACTAATTTTGTCCAGGGTCCGAGAAAATCTGCAAAAAAGACTAAATTTGTGCATTGCACAAGAGGGTCGTTTATTCGAACACTTATTAAAAAGAAATAATTAATCTCAGTATTTAATAGGTAATTTTTTTGTTTCAATTTAGTATAAAAGTAAATATGTATTTGCCTTGTCGTTATTGTTGTGTTAATTTTTTCACATTATGTTTAATTAAACTATTGCCATTGTAATATAACGAATAATGTATTTCATCATATTTAACCACATTCTGTTTGTTTCTTTTTATTATTTTACATGGCTACTATGATAATGAAGACTATTTCTGTAAAAAAGTATGGAAAATAAGAAAAATTGAAATATCTCAAAAACTATAGGTATATATAAATAGGTATAGGATATATTGAACAAAACTTTTAGGGTTTTTATTACTCTATTAAATAACATGAAAATATACAGGGTGTACCATTTAAAAAAAAAATGATATTTATTCATTTAAACTTGTTCAAATTTGAGCCGATGTGTTCAACACCCTGTAGCTTTTATTGCAAATATTAGGTAAAAATTATGTTAACTTGTCCTTGGCCTTGCTAAATTCCAAATTTGAATATATTTGTCACAAAATTGAAAACGTTATTTAGGATTGAATTGATGCTTGAAAATGTGACTTTTTTTCTTTAAACTTAATTATCTCAGAAACTATAAAGTTTTGTTATAGTAAATCCTTAATAAAAAAGATTTAAAATTATAAGCTGAATCGAAAATACGATTCGTATATAGGGTGTTCTATTTAAAAAAATACAACTTTATGATGTCCTAGTGTTTTGGCTCACCCTGTAGAGTCCTAAATATTTTTAAAAACTGCGTAAAAATAAACTGTATCAAACAATAAATATAGTTTCTTTGTAAATTTCACCGAAAAGGCACAAACTTACTTCATCCAATCGTTGACTCACCCTGTACTTGTCAAATTTTCCTCTCGTCAATAACATATAAAAGTGGACACGAATTCTGCCGATTTTTAAAAAGTTAAAAGCTGATCATCTTTTTAGTTGATAATTGATAGTTGTTAATTTTCAGTTGAGATTATGAAGAGATGAAAGTAAAGTGTATCATTTAACTTGCCAGTGGAAGTTGGTAGTGAAAATTCTTAGCGATAATTTTTAGAAGTACAAAACCTACCGTTAATTTTATTTTCTATTATAAAAATTAATTTTATCAAACTTTTCTGTAAATCCGTTCGTCTTTGGAGATGTTTACCACAACAGTGCTTTTAAGCTATTAAGTTTTATGAATGAGTTATTGTTGTAAATTCTTCCTTTCAATTTTAGAAATTGTATCAATCCATTACAAAGCAAAATCCAATTAATTAATGTATTCAACTTAGCAACGCTGCGGAACGTTGCGAATGTTCGTACAAAGCCAAAGTAAAATAAATATGGAGATGAATATTTGGAAATTTGAAATAATGGAACAGGTGGGCCGGAATGTAGGTGCTTCTATTTATACTTACATTTTGTGATGAATGAGATAAACAGATCTATTTTCTTATAATTGGATGAAATAATGAATGGTTTTTACTTGAAATTTGAAAGAAAACTAAACGTTATTCTCGGAGCAGAAAAGAATTCTTGCGTAGATAGTATTATTGGGTAAGCAAGAATGTATTTTTGGTTGTCATACATAGAGAGCGTTGTAATTGTTTTGAAGGACTTCTGTCACTGTCTTGGTTTTTCTTTTTGACTCTCTTTCCCGAGTTAACTTCGGTTTAATTCATGATCACTGACTACGAAATCTCTCAAGAAACAAGGTTGACACGAAAATTATGGTAATAAAAATATCTAAGCAAAAAAACGATTCGCCATATTTGATCCGTCATTTAGAATTTTAAAAACTAATCTTGAATTATTATTTAACGACCTAAAAAATATTCTATTCTCATTTTGTAAAATTGAACAGGCTGTTTTAAAGGAATTCCTTGTGATTCCACTTGAGTGTCCCCCCCTTATAGTGGGGTTATGAGTCTTAAATATGTTAGTGAATTGAGTACTTAAATGATCCCGGTGATACTGGCATGAAAAAGTTGTTAAACTGAAATCTTAACGAGCTCAAAAAAAGATGCTTAAAAAATGTATGATTTCTTACATTTTTTGCCAATATGGCTCCCTTCACGGCCGCTATTTTTGATTTGGTCCATATGGAACGTTGTACTCAAAAGTGATTATCCGAACTAAGATTTTAAGCAGTTGCGCATATTTTGAAGTTGTCCGTATTTTAGATAGATGGGGGGAAAGTGACGCGGATTATCCTATATATATATATATATATATATATATATATTATATATATATATATATATATATATATATATATATATATATATATAAATGCGAAGTAAGTGCAAACTTCTCTCCATCATATCTTTTCTGTGTTAGAGGTTGCACAGTTAGAATAAATTGTTATAGAACGCAAATTATCCTATTCCACCACCATCGAGATGATGGCCTACCTGTACCACCATACCGAGAAGAAAGTCAAAACTTACCCTCCCCGCTACAGTGATACGGCAGAGGTACATGTTTCGTCTCTACTAAACTCATCAGGTTACCGACATGTACCTAGCTGTGCAAAGGACAGATCGGAAGGAAGCATGCAAATAATGTACGCGGCTTCGCCGACCTCCCGCCCGATGGCGTATATATGTTTAAGCGGCTTTCACGGATTCCTCCGTGTGAGATGCAATAGCAGTGGATATATCCACATTATGCCGTTGTAGTGCTGAAATCACATTCAGCAAACGTACAACTATATGCGGCTCCGTATATGAATGAAATAAAATGCGCACAGTAGATACAAACTTCTCTCAATCATATGCTTTCCGGTGGGAGGTCGTCGAAGCCGCGTTCAATATTTGCATGCTTCCTTCCGATCTGTCCTTTGCACAGCCAGGTGCATGTCGGCACCCTCATGAGTCTAGTAGAGACGAAACATGTACCCCTACCGTATCACTATGGCGGGGAGGGTAAGTTTTGACTTTCTTTTCGGTTTGGTGGTACAGGTAGGCCATCATCTCGATGGTGGTGGAATAGGATAAATTGCGTTGTATAACAATTTATTCTAACTTTGCAACCTCTAACACAGAAAGGATATGATGGAGAGAAGTTTGCATTTACTGTTCACATTTTATTTCATTCATATACGGAGCTGCATATAGTTGTACGTTTGCTGAATGTGATTTCAGCACTACAACGGCATAATGTGGATATATCCATTACTATTGCATCTCACACATAGGAATCCGTGAAAGCCGCATAAACATATATATATATATATATATATATATATATATATATATATATATATATATATATATATATATATATAAATATATATATATATATATATATATATATATATATATATATATATATATATATATATATATATATATATATATATATATATATATATATATATATATAGGACAATCTGCGCCAACCGTAGCAGAGCTATGACCAAAATTAGAAGCAATCAAAAAAATCGACCAAGAGCTCATTTTAAAGCTTAGACCGTCTCCTTTCAAATGCCTAGTGCGTTTCCAATATGGCGGCCGGAAGTCGGAGAAAAATCTAGTGAAGAACAATAAAAGCTTGTAAAAATAAAAATTCGCAACCGATCGGGTCGTTTTTGGCTCAATATGGATTCAATATGACGATCAAAATCCAATATGGTGGCGGAATTTTTGAAAATCAACCGATATGCACCAAATTTGGTATGCTGGGGTTTTTAGGGTCTTTGATCACGAATCGATTTGCAAAATTCAAGATGGCGGATCTAATTTGGCTGATGGTATTTTTTGAAAATCAACCAATTTGCACCAAATTTGTTACACGAGGGTTTTTGGGATCGCCGATTACGAACCTGAGATCAAATTTTTGAAATTTCTCGAGTTGATTCAATATGGCTGTCGTATATTTAGAAAATTAACAGATTTGGTATACGGAGTTTTTGGTGGTTGTTGATTACGAATTCGAGGTCAGATTTGTCAAATTCAAGATAAAAGAACCAAGATGGCGGACGACATTTTTGAAAATTAACCGATTTGTGTTAAATTTGTTATATACGGAGATTTTTGGGGTAGCTGATTACGAATCTGAGGTCAGATTTTCAAAATTCAAGATGGTGGACCTAATATGGCGGAAACTCAATAACCCCATCCCCTATATTAAGTCCGCCACCTTGGATTTCGAATCCGACCTGATCAGCGACCCCAAAATCCCAATATACCTAATTTGGTACAAATTGGTTGATTTTCAAAAATTCATATTGAATTTTTGACCGTCATATTGAATCTGCTATGATGGATTTTGTCAACCTACCACACTAGCTTTTTAGGGGCGTCCATCAGCTACAATTTGAGTCAAAAACGACCCGATCGGTTGCGAATTTTTATTTTCACGAGCTTTTTCTGCTAGACACTCGATTTTTCTCCACTTTTCAGCCGCCATATTGTGGACGCCATACTGAATTTTTAAAAGGCGTACTCAGCATTTGAAAGTAGACGCTCTAAGCTTTAAAATGAGCCCTTGGTTAATTTTATTTGTTTACTTCTAGTTTTGGTCTTGACTCTCATCCAGTTGACGCGGATTGTCTCATATTTCCATTTCCATAGTTCCATATATATATAGTATCCTTACAACTTATTTATCTATTTCTCTAAATCTAACTAAATGCTTTCTTTATCATCATCATTTAATAGCACATCTCAATGATCAGTATATATACATATGTATATATATATATATATATATATATATATATATATATATATATATATATATAATGTAATCAGCTCTTCACTTGCACTTGGAGTATTTTTAAACTTGGCAAGGAGTTCAGTGTCTCAGAGCTCCCCCGCATCAGCGCCACCACTGGCTATTTTAAAAAATTAAATTAACTATTAATTTATATCGCAAAAAAATTTATTTAAAAAAGCATTTCTAGATCCTTTCTAGATTTATCCAAACATCCCCTTTGGCTTTTATAATTAAGCCAGCCTTATCAAAAGAGAATGGAAGCTGCATTTTCGGGCTTAACGTAATTTTATAATTTTTTACCATTGCAATTAATCCAATTTTTGTTTGCCACAGTCCAAATCGTTTACCTAAAATAAAAATATATATTTAAAGTAATTAATAATTAATAAAAAATTTAATATTTAAGCTATCATTTACCACGACGATCAAATATCGACCTAATGTAAAAGTAGTTTTTTTATTCAGTTACACACTGAAATTATATAATATAAGATAGAAGTTTTTTGTTTAATTTCTACTATATTTTTTTTGTTTTTAAAAACACATTTGTTTTACATTATCTGCAATGGGTTTTCTAATTCGACGGTAAGAATACTAATAAAAGGTATACAGATAAGGGAACCTACAACCAAAGAAAAAAACAATATTTCAGATAATAAATGTCAAACATATTGTAGATCGAAAATTCAGGCAAAGTTGGAGAGTTATCGAAGCAATTAAATTTGATAACAGAGAAAACATACACATCAACTTCACAGAAAATCAAAAAAAAGGATTGGCTGCTGCAAAAATTGCCAACTGACGAAAGACTGGATTAACTTAATTCCGATATAAACCCAGCTGCCCAAATTGAAGAAAGATGAGCAAATGCATACGTGCAGAGTATCCAATTTTGCAGGGTATCTCTTCTTCTTCTTCAGATGTCATGTGCTATGCCACACGTCGGCGATCATTCGCCCATCTAATGGTCACATTATAACTAGAGTGTCCTCCTCAGCCTGTCTAAATGTGGTTGCAGCGTCTGATATACCACACCAGTTTCTTATATTGCCGATCCGAAAGTGTTACTTGCGACCTGGCCCCCGCCTGCCTTCAATTTTTCCCTATAGTATTAGCCTTAGTTTGGAGTAGTGAGGTCCTCTTAGTATATAACCTAGATATGACACTTTTCGTTGTTTTACAGTGTCCATTAGTTCAGGGGATACGCAGTTGTCGGCGAAATGTCCACAATTTAAAAGCTTCGATCCGATTCAGTATCCCAGCCTTAAGTGGCCAAGTTTCAGCACTATATAGTACCATAGTCCATGCATAATACTGAACCACATGTATTCGGGTGTGTAGTGGCATATTTCGGTGAAGGAGAAAATTCTTAAGTTTGAACAAAGTTGTTTTTGCACGATCAATACTTCCCTTCACTTCTTCGTCACATTCCCACTTTTCATTCAAAGTAGCGTCAAGATACGTGAACCGTGCGACACGTTCAATATTTTTCCCGTCAATGTTAAGAGAAGTGATTTACTGATGCCTATTAATCACCATAATTTTGGTTTTGGCAGTATTAATAAGTAATATTGACTGGAGATCTTCAAAATTGTTAGCTAAGACTACAGTATCACCTGCATAGCAATATGGTTTATTGGAATACCATTGACTTTGATATCTCGCTTTTCATTTTCCAATGCTAACTGAAATATTTTCTCAACGTAAATATAAAACAGAACAGGCGACAATACACATCCCTGCCGGACTCCCTTCAGTGTATTAAATGTCCCTGTTGACAGATCACCATCAACACGGATCTCAGCTAACTGTTGCCAATAAAGTTATTTTATTATTTTAATATCTTTATTATCTATACCGATCTCTTGTAATCTTTTCAATAGCGGCTCGGGCTTTACGTTGTCAAAAACTTTCTGGTAGTCAATAAAGCTGATGAAAACATCTTGCTTTTGGTCATAGTACTTTTGCACAAGTAATTTCATTGAGAAGAGAGCTTATCTAGTGCCAAATCCCTTGATATAATCAAACTGTGTGTCGGCACTCATATCTTCATACTTTCTGTATATTCTTGAAAGAATTACTTGAAAAAACGTTTTAAGAGCGTGGCTCATCAAGCTTATGAATCTGTAGTCTTCGCAGTTCTTGAGATTTGTTTTCTTTGGGATAGCAATAAAGGTTGATTTTAATTATTCCACTGGGATTTGCCAGTCATATATCCCGTTAAAGAAATATGTAAGTTGTTTAATATCAACTTGCTTTAAAACTTCTACATATATATATATATATATATATATATATATATATATATATATATATATATATATATATCGTCGTGACCTGCACTTTTACCATACGTAAGTTGTTTAATATCAACTTGCTTTAAAACTTCTACATATATATATATATATATATATATATATATATATATATATATATATATATATATATATATATCGTCGTGACCTGCACTTTTACCATTCTTCATAAAATTCATTGCGTACCTGACTTCAGATTCAAGAATTTTTGGACCACTCATGTTTTCAGTGTCATTCGTCGGGCATTTGTTCGTTGATCACTGAACTGTCTCCACATAATTCTTCCAAGTTTCCTTTAATTGGTCGGTATCCAATATCGGCCTTCCTTGTCTATTTCTTATTGACGGCAGTGTTGTTGTTCTATTTGTTCCAGTGACTTCCTAGACCTTTCTATGGAAATTAAAGGAGTCATGCAGCTGATGAAGTCTCTCAGCGTCGCCACATTGTTCTTGAGTCCATTTCTCCTTAGCTTCCCTTATTTTTCTTTCGATAGTGCGATTTAGTTCCTTATATTTATCATGCAGGTTTTTAACAAGCCGACGTTTAATATTTTGTCGGTCATCCATGGTTTGATTTTTTCTTGTTTCGGTCGACCAAGAACAGTTTCTGACTGATTGGATGTTTGTTGTTAGCATAATACAGATCTTATCAGCTGCAACTTCTTGACTAGGGTTATTTTCTTGGCAAAGCCTGTTCAATGTAGTTTTCATGCTCCTCTGTACTGCGGGTTGTTTTAATGCCTGAATATCATATTTTCGGGGTCTACGTCGTTTTGATAGCAGGTTACATTGAAAATAGAAGTTCGCAACAAGAGGGTTGTGCTCCTGAGTAGGTGGCAACACGTGTAATGCTATTCTGATATGTTTTATTGACCAAAATGAAGTCGATTTGGTTCCGTACAATATTTTCCTATCCATCCTGAGAAGACTTCCAGGTGCAGAGTCTTCTAAGGTGCAATTTATACAAAGTATTCTTGATAACTATCCATTTCCATCACGATAAAATTGGATTAGCTTTTCACCTCGTTCGTTTCCGTCAGTTAATCAAATGCACCTGTTACACCTTCCTCAATCCTGCTACCGACCTTTGCGTTCACCCATCACTACATTGATATCTTGAGGCTTTAATGAGTGAAAAATTTCCTGAATTTGCTCATAAAATTGTTCAGCTTTTCTATCCGCTGTAGGTGCATACACCTGTATTACATTGATGTTAATCGATCTGGCACTTATTTGCAGAAATATAACTCTGAGTATTCTACGATATTCCTCATAGACCCATCTATCTTCTTGGACACAATAAAGCTATTTCTGTGATCTAGATCTATGTTTCCTACATGTTCCACTATTAAGCCATCTTGTCTAAGCTATACCAAGAATATCAATATCCATTCTTTTTATTTCTTGAATCGTATTATCAAGCTTTCCAGTCGCAAAGAGACTTCTGGTGTTCCAGGTCCCAATTCGCTTTTTGGTCTTTATCATGTCAAGCCGGAGGATTCTTAGCACCATTTGATGACTTAACACCTACCCGGGACTGAGGGCCGTTTCTTTAAAGTTTCTTGCCATGATAAAGAGTGGGTGGACAAAATGGGTATTTTTATTATTATTAAAGATAGAGAACTTCGGCGATTTAGAAACAATCAGGATCACGCAAGCATACTAGAGGCGGAGCACGCACAAGCGCAGCAGAACGTTTGCAGACCCTTTCAATAATGCTCTCAGAACATTCTTGAATATTGGTGTTTTTGGAAAATGTATTTTAAAAAAATTAATTTTTTGAAATTGATAAAGCGAGCTGCAGTTTATTATTTATTTTTTACTTTTTAACCGACTTCTAAAAGAAGGAGGTTCTCAATTCGTCGACTATGTATTTTTTTGTATGTACACCGATTACTCCGGAACGGCTACACCGATTTGAATGAAATTTTTTACGTTATGTAAAGGAAGTTGCTGCGATGGTCCCATATTTTTTTAGATGAAATTGGTGCAATAAAATCCAAGATGGCGCTTACAATATGGCGGCCAAAAAAAATAATTTTGTCCGATTTCCTCCAAAATTGGTATGGAGGAATTTTCGAGGTTGTACCCAACGAATCTGAAATTATTTAAAAAAAAATCAAAATGGCGGATCCAATACGGCGGACAAAAAAAAATTAATTTAGTCCGATTTTCTCCAAAATTGGTATGGGGGAGTTTTCGAGGTTGCACATAACGAATCTGATATTATTTTCAAAAAATTAAATATGGCGGATCCAATATGGCGGACGAAAAAATCAATTTTGTCCGATTTTCACCAAAATTGGTAAGGGGGAGTTTACGGGGTTGCATATGACGAATCTAAAATAATTTTTAAAAAATTCAATATGGTGGATCCAATATGGCGGACGAAAAAATCAATTTTGTCCGATTTTCTCCAAAATTGGTACGAGGGAGTTTTCGGGGTCGCATATGACGAATCTAAAATAATTTTTAAAAAATTCAGTTTAGCGGATCCAATATGGTCAAAAAAAATCGGTTTTGTCCGATTTTCTCCAAAATTGGTACGGGGGAGTTTTCGGAGTCACATATGACGAATCTAAAATAATTTAAAAAAAAATTCAATATGGCGGATCCTATATGGCGGACGAAAAAATCAATTTTGTCCTATTTTCTACAAAATTGGTATGGGGAAGTTTTCGGGGCCCCACATAAAGAATCTGAAATTATTTTTAAAAAACTCAATATGGCGGATTCAATATGGCAAACAAAAAAAATCTATTTTGTCTGATTTTCACCAAAATTATTTTAAAAAAATTCAATATGCCGTATCCAATATGGTGGATAAAAAATTAATTTATTTTCTTTAAATATCGATATTGGAAGGTTTTGGGGCCTATATTACCAATCTAAAATTAATTTGAAATTTAAGATAGTGGATTTTCTATGACAGACTAAATATTCGTTTGACCCAATTTGATTGGTATTTGGAAAACTCTAAGAACAAAAGAATTTTTAGTGGTTAATTTTAGGGTGATTTACAACTTTGGATAAAATGGGTGTTTTTTTGCCAATTTGGAGTCATTGCGAGGTACACTAATCTCGATTAGTACTTAGTTCAAATAATTTATGAATATCATAATGAATTCTAAAACTAAAAATAGAAAAATAAAATTTTTATAAAAAAATTGAACCGACTTCTAAAAGTGCGCTAAAAAGTGAAAAATAACCAGAAATTTTTATATGAAATTGAACTTTTTGAAGTCGGCGCCAAATTATTTGTACACGAAATAAATAACTACTAATATATACAAATTATGGTAAGAAAGCAATTACAAAGTATTTTTAATCTGTTTATGAAAATCACATTTTGTCAGGTATTAGTTTGGCGCCGACTTCAAAAAGTTCAATTTCTTATAAAAATTTCTGGTTATTTTTCACTTTTTAGCGCACTTTTAGAAGTCGGTTCAATTTTTTTATAAAAATTTTATTAGTACAACTTTTTGAAGTTAATTTTTTTTTTGTGAAAATAAATTATTCTTAATTTCACCAGGGAGACAAAAATACAAAAAATTTTAAATCCTAAAAAAGAATAACTAAATTTAAAAACTAAACTTATCGAGATCCCACGAGAGTAAATAAATAAATGGTTTCAAAATCGATTTCAATGCATGCCAAGCCCCGAGTTGTATCTAGTATTAGAATAAAGAGAAAATTTAGACATATACTTACCAATACAAATTCTAGGTCCTTCACCAAAGGGCAAATACGAACAGAAAGGTCTTTTTGCTTTATTTTCAGCCGTAAATCGATCTGGATCAAATTTCATCGGGTCTGGGTAGTATTCAGGATCATAGTGGATTGCGAAATTACTAACTACGACAAATGTATCTTTTTCTATAGTAACATCTGTTCCAGGGACGTGATAATCTTGCGTACAGCTTCTTGGAAGAATTGGAAGGACCGGATATTTTCGTAAAGTTTCTGAAACATAATTTTTATTTCAACACGTTTCTCGGACTTTAAGAATTAGAATTATGAAAACATACCAAAGAAATGATCAAAAATGGGAAATGTGAAATTTGTTGTAGTTATACTAGACTAAATTTTGCATAATGGATCATTGAAGAGAGTTACATTCAAGTAAAAACGCAAACCTAGCGTTGAGAAACCAAATAATGTTGATCATCACAGTCTTTAAAGTGCTACGGAATTGAGCTGTAATATTACACTGCATACTCCTTGTTTATAATTGGTAATTTTGACAGCTGAATTAATAATGGTAATGTGTCAAAGCTCAGAGTACGAACTTGGACGTTTATATTTGGGGAATGACAAACAAAAATAAATATTTATCAGTGAAAATGTTTTTATTGTTTTTCAAAATATTTTTCATTATGATGCATACACTTTTGCATGAATTTAAATCAATCTGAAACGAGTTTTTGTCATTGTGAAGCTGATATTCCCAATATATGGTTTTTAAAGATATTAACTGCCTCTTCTAATAGTATATGTACCCCTCCCTGCAGATTTTTAAATTCGCCCTACTATTTTGTACCCTTGATCCTTCGTATTTACACTCTGGTATTTGAGGGCACACCTGGATTGGCTGCGCCCCCCCTCCTCGCTCCTTGGGGCCTGCTGGGTCGTTTTTTTACGCCACTGTGATCCAACAATTTTACGTTTTAAGTGCTCAAAAAGTTACTCCTTAGAAATGATGTGTCAAAGCTTGTAATGTCATGATGAAAAATGATGGGTCGTATTCAACTTGTTTTCCTAGATTCTCCGTAGACTTCCGGCAAACTAATGGTAGTGTACCATTCAGAACTGCCGTTGAAAATACAATTCTAACCTATAAAAAACTGGAAGGTATTAGTTTTTTATTTTATTTTCTGAGAAGATACCCATTGTTAATGCTGAACAATTTTATAACGGTGAATATAATTTAAACTAGCTTAATTATTTAAGGTAATAATGAAACTTCTAGTTATATACATTTTCTGCACTTCTAATACTATCTGCATATAAAGTTTTTAAAGCTCTATTTATCCTATCTATTAGTTGATTTTGATCTGTAATTTCAGATTATATACATAATCTTTTACAGCACCCAATTGAAAAAATCAAGTGGAGTAAGATCGGGACTATGAGGTGGCCATCGCATTAGCCTATTTATACCAATCCATCTTCCGTACCGCTCATCCAGATAATTTTTTACCATTCTGGCTGTATGAACACTGGTTCCATCAAATTGAAATGTTGCACACAGCTAGGGATTTGATAAGAAAGCGCCATCTAAATAATCATAAATTATTTTTCTTGGAATATTAAGAAAATATCCCGCTGTTAAATTATCTTTACATTAAGCGTGGATCCGGGGGTTCAATTATCTTTATATTAGGGCAGTGGAGGCGCATTTTTAGATTTTATGCACAACTAGCGACCCGCCCCGGCTTCGCACGTGTGCAATGCTGATACTAAATACACTACAGAAAAACTGTGACTATTTATTTTATTTTTACAACAATTATTACATCGGCCTCCGACGCGCTATTTATAGGCACGCTGCCGCCGCCCCGGTCGGCCAGTACCGCCGCAAGCGCTACTTCCCGCAATTTTAAATCTGTAATATCTTCGAAAATATTCATTTAAATCTTGTGCTGTAAAGTACCATATAGATCTATATTAAATCAACAATGTATTTAAGCTATTTAATTGGATAAGGATTAATGCTGTATTGGTTAAAATCGCTTCAAAATTTGCCATTATTTGTCGTAAAAAGTAAATGACAAAAAAATGGTATTGTGGGATATCCATGAGAGATAGACATATACCATCGCGGAGTTTTCTGTAGACCTTTTCAATGTGTACAAATAATTAGTACATTATTTTGATAAATCTCGTAGGGTTCAGCCTGCGTTTGCAATGTAAGCGGAAAAAAATATGATAATTAACGACATCACATTAGAAACCTCAAAAATAACAGTATTTCTCCACTATTTAATGGATGTTATTATACATATAAACCTTCCTCTTGAATCACTCTATCTATTGAAAAAAACCGCATCAAAATCCGGTGCGTAGTTTTAAAGATTTAAGCATACAAAGGGACATAGGGACAGAGAAAGCGACTTTGTTTTATACTATGTAGTGATAGTGATTATAGACATATTTCATGTATAATGTCCGATATCTAAGTCTAACGGTTTTTGCCATATTTTAAATGTCATGTCAAAAATAGTGTTTGCAGACCTAAACACAACTATCTACTTTAGTGTACTGTATCGATATTTTGATAATAAATAAATACAGGGTGATCAAAAATTAATATTAAATATTAACTTGAAGAAATCGTTAAAAGTCAATTTTTTTAAACGTAAACCCCCAATTTTTATAATATTATCTTATTTAGCATTAAAATCAAACTTTGTTATTAGTTAGCAGTGACGACCAAACACGACGAAAGAAAATAATAGAGAGCACTACAGAAATGTCATTATTTCTTGCCATTTGACAATTATTAAGAAAAATCATGCTGGCGATTACATTATATGCAAGAAATTATTTGAATTTGTTTATTATCTATGAGGAATGTAACAAAGTTTTATCAAGAACATGTCAGATATTTGCTGATAGATATCCAGATAAACAGAGACCGTCACGGAACAATGTTAAACGAATATTGGAAACAACTCATAAAATGAGAAAGTCTCGAATCTATATATTAAGTATTTTCTTTTCGCATAACTTTTGTGGGAGATATCACGTCAAAATTAGTCGGAATTGTCTTATAAGCAATAGGTCTGGAGAAAAATTATGGTAAATTTCGAATTTATACTATTAAACTATTGTTAATATTAACCAGAGGCCATTTCTAACAATAAATTATCGGTGTTGGCTCTTATCCATGAAGGGAGTCATTATACACCAAAAAATATTCATTAGAACCTAAGTAACTCCCGATTTTGTCCGATTTTTCGGCAAGCTAGCGCTAAATTTGCAATACCTTTTGTTCTAATAATTTTCTCAAAACGAACTCTAACAAGAATTTCTTCGTCTTTTTACAAGGAATAAAAAACTTTTTGAAAAAAATTTTGTATGTTATCTAAATAAAAAGTTATCGGGTTTTAAACAATTAAAAAATAATAAAATTATTTATAAGTTTTTCTTGGAAGCACCCTCGTGATTCGTGTTCAGCACCCCAAAAAAAACATAACAAAATCAAGTTGCACCCGAGGACCTCCATCAGCCACGAACACTCCTATATCGCTCCTACACGGACAATTTTAAATTCAATTTAAAACGAAAAGACAATGACGTCCCATTTAAAAACAAAAACTTGAGCGTTGCGACACACATACAGGTATTTGAACAATCCGCGCGGCCAAAAGTCTTCTGTTTCAAAATGCTGTTTAATGAATTCAAACTTCTACCTGTGATAAGGAACCCTTCCCCGAACAATATCCAACCCCTTTCGCCCCTTTCCGGTGCGACTCTTGTGTGTACTATCAGGTGAAATTCGATATTGTCATCGAGTTGACGTATCCATTCTCGACGCTCTTTTGTGGACTTGAGTTGTCGATTGAAATATTTATTTCTTCAAATTCATCCTAGAATCTGAAAGTAATGGATCTTCATAGTACAGGTAACAAACTTAGATACTATTCTAAAATTTTGGCCAACTTATAATTTTAAAGTATTTTTTTGGCATTATAATGTAGACTATAATATTTTTCGATTATTAAGATTTTTGTTAAGCTATCGGGATAGATCCGGCTATAATTTTCTCTGTTATTTAAAATTCATTGTTTCTACTAAAAGTTAATATAAAAACTGAAGCCAAATTTTAGTACTTTCAAATGTTTACATGAAAATGACAAAAATAACGATTTTTTTTAAATGTATGTTTGTTTTAGGTACACCGGGTACCTCGGGAATAAGGACAATGACCATAAAATTCTTGTTTGATCCCATGCAGAGCGAAAATTTGCCCAGTTTGAAAGAAAAACCAAATTATTTAAAGATCAACTTTTATCTTGCCAGGGATACGCTGAAGACCAAACTGAGACCTTGAAACCCAATTTTGCACATTTTAAATCTGAAATAAAACACAAATAGACTAAAACATATAATAAAGAAGACGTATTTCTTAAATACTTTGATTACAAATTAGATACGTAATGTTTACCAGCGTTAACACAATTTATTATTTAAATTTTCTGTAACATACAAAAATTAATTACATTTGAATCCCTTTTTAGTGTTTAATTGTAATTCTGTAGATGTTTTAAGCAATAAATAAACTGAAAGGTCAAATGTCCTAAAATTGTTTTTAATTAATAATAAAATGACCGATAGCCCCAAAAAAATTTTTAATATTATATGGACGAATTTATTTTTTTCTATATGTTTAACTTCTTGCATTTTTAACAATGGGTTTTTTGTAAGTATTTAACTTATAACTTAGAACTTTTCGAGAGAATAAGGCTACGTTTTAGTCTGAATGTGTCTAAAACGGTTTCTACGCCAAAATTAAAAATAATAAAAATTCAGTTGTGATTTGTGTCAAATATGTCAAAATTATCTAATTTTCTAATGTAAGTGAATTATTTAGAACTCATAAAAAATAAAATAATATTATAAAAACTTTTTATTTTACGTTTATTATCGAAATGATATTCTATGCCATAAACACTTAGTGATAAAATAAATCTCCTTCCGATGCCTATGACAAAGACTAAAATCCTTTTTAACACTTCACACATCCAAATATCTATTGTTAGCCAACCCAAATAGTCCATTATTATGGACCGATATTTTTGATTATAAAATTTCTAACCCATTTCTACGAAAAATATATGTATCTAAAAGATTTTGCCAAAAACACCGGACTAAAGAACACAGGTTTCCGAAGAAAAAAAAAGGATAAAAAATGATTTGTTACCCTCTCTAGTTCTTGAATAAACTATAGTATAAGAGGCAAAATTGGGTCTATTTTCCTAAACTCAAAGCTCTTGGGGGGGGGGGGGGAGCGATCGCTACACCGCACCCCCCTTGGATCCGCACATGGATATATATATATATATATATATATATATATATATATATATATATATATATATATATGAGTTTGTGTTTATCCGGGAATACATCCGTTCGTTAGCTATTTCCATAGTTGGAATTTGCAGACGTTTCGCCAAAGTCTCATTTGGCATCTTCAAGTGCTCGTGTCCGTAGTTGACGATGAACTACGGACACGAGCACTTGAAGATGCCAAATGAGACTTTGGCGAAACGTCTGCAAATTCCAACTATGGAAATAGCTAACGAACGGATGTATTCCCGGATAAACACAAACTCATATTTCTCCATCCGTGAAACACTAAAAACTAACATATATATATATATATATATATATATATATATATATATATATATATATATATATATATATACAGATAACGTGTTATAATAAAGACAGTAATTCATTTAAATGATATGTTTTTAAATAACTTTGTACGTTTATTTTATCATTGGTGTTATTTTCAGACATTCTGTATAACGCAAACAAATTAAAAAATTCCATCCTTGCATGCATTAATTACTTACCATCTACTACTCTATCCAAGTATTCCATTTCATTTACGGAATCGTAAGTAACCTGACCATTATGTCTCTCTAAAACACTATTGATTTCATCTCTCAGCTTATCTTGAATATTAGGATTAATTGCAAATTCGTACAAAGCAAAAGCTTGAGTACTGGAGGACGTTTCAAATCCAGCCGAGAAAAATGCATACATTTGAGCTGCAAATCCATTAAAAGTCAACGGCTCCATTTTTCCTTTTCCATTAAAATCCGGAAGCTCTTTTGTCTCGTCGCACAAATCCATCAATATATCTGTCAAATCGTTTCTCTTAATCGTTTCTTTTTCGCGATGTTCTTTAATATCCCTAAACATTTTTAAAAAGTAATTAGTAGCCTTTTGAGTAAAAACTTTAAAATTCAGCATAGCTAAAATTTTCCTTGGAATTATAAGAATGATGGTATTGCTCGTTCGGCTAAATTGATAATCAAAAAAGACTCTACCTTCTTGCACAAGCGATTGATTTTTATTATTTAATGTGTTGCTCTGCATTCCAAAGGCGCAAGAAGTGATAATGTCTGTAGTAAAACGAGTTAAGACATCTTTTATATTTACAGATCTTTTACTTAATGCATATTCATCCAATTTTTCAATTAGAATTTTACTGATTTTCTCCATAACTACAACATGTTCTCTCATTTTGGCAGCGGTAAAAGCTGCTGGTAATTTGGATCTTAAAGTTTTCCATCCATAATTTTCCATGTTAAAAATATGTCCCGTAAATAAATCAGCCTCTTCAGATATGTAAAATCCTCGATTAGGAAAATGAATAAAGTCAGAAATTAATATTTTTTTAATTAAATCATTATCTACTGGAATGTACATAGGTTTACCGAAAAAGTAGATTCCACCGTGCTTCCATCCTCTGTTTTTTATTTCAAGATAAAAATCTCGAAACTGCTCTCCGAAACTTAATTTTCCAAAACAAGCCCTAGTTGCATTACCAAATGGTATGGTAGGTTCTAAATAGTTTAAACCTATTTTTTTCCAGTAGGAAAAATAATATTTGTAGAGAAGAAGAACTGGTATCAAAATAGTGAAGAGTATTGTCAACAGACCAATTTGAGGAATGGGCAACAGCGGTGATAACAACATTGTCCCTGAAAAAATAAATATATTTAATAAGTGTTATTACAAATGACGAATAATCTTTATTTAAGAGTGAATGTCAAATGGTGGCCCTAAAAACTGTTATTTTATGGTTATAATCTAATTCAATGGTTTAAAGTGGTCTTCATTATCATAGTAGCCATGTAAAATAATAAAAAAAACTACAGAAACAAACAGAATGTGGTTAAATATGATGAAATACATTATTCGGTATATTACAACGGCAATAGTTTAATTAAACATAATGTGAAAAAATTAACACAACAATAACGACAAGGCAAATACATATTTACTTTTATACCAAATTGAAACAAAAAAATTACCTATTAAATACTGAAATTAATTATTTCTCTTTAATAAGTGTTCGAATAAATGACCCTCTTGTGCAATGCACAAATTTAGTCTTTTTCGCAGATTTTCTCGGACCCTGGACAAAATTAGTGGCGTTATTGTTCTACAGGTATCCCTAATCCTGTTTCGCATATCTTCCACTGTTGTTGGTGGATTAACATACACCTTATTTTTAATATAACCCCATAGGAAGAAATCTAATGGGGTGATGTCGCAAGACCTTGGTGGCCACTCAATGAAACCCCCACGTCCAATCCATTTTTGCGCATATCGTTGATCCAAAAACGCACGAACTTCACGATGGTAATGCGGAGGCGCACCATCGTGCTGGAACCACATACTGTCGAGCTCATCCCTATCGAGACCTTGAAGCAGTTGGGGTAGTTCTTCTTGTAGAAAGTTCAGGTAACTATGGCCATTTAGTGGTTCATTAAAAAAAGTGGGGTCCAATAATTCGATTATGGTGAATACCACACCAAACATTTAATGACCAGTGGTTTTGATGTTGCACCTCTCTAATCCAAAATGGGTTTTCTGTGGCATAATAATGCATGTTGCGTCTATTTACGGCACCGTTACTTCTAAAAGTAGCTTCATCACTAAACATTACCTTGCATAATAAATTTGGATTTAATTGAATCTTCGCATTTATTGTACGACAAAAGTTTACACGACTTTCAAAATCCTGTCCATGCAATTCTTGGTGTAATTCCATGTGATATGGATGATACCTATATTTCTTGGTAGTACGATTAGCGGTGGATTGTGATGTTTCACATAATGCTGCTAACTGACGGCTACCAATATAAGGATTTTCCTGAACATTTAACAATACTTGTAGTTCTTTTTCTTCATTAGAAGAATCAAATCTTTGCATTAAGTTTTGAAAAGTATGGGTATTAGGCTGGCGTCGATCAGTATACTTCATTTTGTAAATTCTTTGAGCAAGAAGGCAATTTTTTTGAGCCTCTCCTATTGTATAAATCATATCTATTAACTCATTCTTTGGAAAATTCATTTTACAATATAAGATGAATGCAAAAAAAACCAAACTACACTACATAAAAACCAAAAGAAGCGATTGCGGTTATAAATTTGACACACAGAAAAATGTTTTTTTACATTGTTTTTGCCATGGCTACTATGATAATGAAGACTATTTCTGTAAAAAAGTATGGAAAATAAGAAAAACTGAAATATCTCAAAAACTATTATAAATAGGTATAGGATATATTGAACAAAACTTTTAGGGTTTTTATTACTCTATTAAATAACATGAAAATATACAGGGTGTACCATTTAAAAAAAAGATATTTATTCATTTAAACTTGTTCAAATTTGAGCCGATGTGTTCAACACCCTGTAGATTTTATTGCAAATATTAGGTAAAAATTATGTTAACTTGTCCTTGGCCTTGCTAAATTCCAAATTTGAATATATTTGTCACAAAATTGAAAACGTTATTTAGGATTGAATTGATGCTTGAAAATGTGACTTTTTGTCTTTAAACTTAATTATCTCAGAAACTATAAAGTTTTGTTATAGTAAACCTTTTAATAAAAAATATTTAAAATTATAAGCTAAATCGAAAATACGATTCGTATATAGGGTGTTCTATTTAAAAAAATACAACTTTATGCTGTCCTAGTTTTTTGGCTCACCCTGTAGAGTCCTAAATACTTTTAAAATATGCGTAAAAATAAACTGTATCAAACAATAAATATAGTTTCTTTGTAAATTTCACCGAAAAGGCACAAACTTCATCCAATCGTTGACTCACCCTGTACATATAATTTATAATTTCAAATGCAAATATTGCAAAATACAATTGATATATTATAATTTGAAAGGATAAGTATGTCGGAGACTTCATGAAAATGGAATTTTTAGACTACTTGCTACTAAAAGACCGTTGCTACGACTCGTAAATATAAAAAAAGATTGAAATGGCCAAGACAACAAAAAAATTGAAGTATTGCTCAATAGAAAAAGGTGCCTTTAGCGACGAATCGAAGTTTGCAGTTTTTGGATCGAAAAAAAAAGGTTAATGTGCTTAGAAAAGCAAATGAAAAGTTTTTGAAAGATTGTTTGGTTCCTAGTGTCGCACGTGGAGGTGTCAGTAATGACTTGGGGATGCTTAGCCGGATCCCGTGTTGGTGACCCTGTAGTAGAACGAAACTTGAAAAAGGAAGGCTATAAAAACTTCTACACAAAAACGTATTGCCATCTGGTACTCATTTCGTAGATACTTCTTTTACCTTTCAACATGATAATGACTCCAAACACACCGTAAATATCTACAAAAGATACTTGAAAAGTCTTGAAAAAAAAAAAAAAAATTTAAGTTATATATAGTGGCTACTACTAAGCCCAGATTTAAGCCAAATAGAATTATTGTAGGTTGAACTAATCAGCTGTTCAAAAGCAATGTTCGACATTGGTTTCTTACTTATGGGAAATCTTACACGAGTGGAAAACATCAAGGCAGATACATTCAACAAATTAATCTTGCGACTGCCGAGAATCTGCCAGGATGTAATTAAAAGCTTAGGCTACCACTTTGAAGAGAAAATATACTATCTAACAAATTGATATTTACTTCTTTCGTTATAATTGTTTGTTAAAATGCTTTGTTTGTATTATTTATTGGTTTAAATTTTGAATTCTATGCATATTGATATTTAAGAACTGACCGCTAATCAGTTAGTAATGACTGATATTTATTTTTGTTTTCATTAAAAGGCTTAGTACCTAGTAAATGTAAATATGAATTTAAATTGTCCCTTTGTTCAATAAAAATGTTTTTCTTTAATTTCAACAAAATATCGTATAATTTTTTTCATTAATTTTACAATTTTGAAATTTTTTATGTTAAAAAAATAGGAAAAAATTTTTTTTCTCCGATTTTTTTTGAAACTATGTATATATAAATATATATATATATATATATATATATATATATATATATATATATATATATATATATATATACCATTTCTTTTGAAGTAACAAAACTTTTTGTGTTTTCAGATTTTCATATAGCTATGACAAAAACATTTACAGAGGAGTGTAGATCGGTTTAAGTTAATTTAGTTACGATCGAAACTACTTCGTTTAGGCGGTAGATGACGTTAAAGTTTAAAGAAAATATTGATTTTTCCCTAATTTCCTGAAAACGTGGTAATTGTTTGTGCAAGTATCATTAAAGTGACATCACTCAAAGTCAAATATGGCTTCTGATTTTTTATAATAGTTAAATAATACAACATATTATAATTTCCACAATATTATATTAACCATAACAATTGTTCAACATACAGTGTCTTCTTCAAAGGGTAGATAACATCTAAACAAAATTTTAGTGTAAATTTTACATTCAAAAAGAGCTTTACCTGTGTCACCCAAATTTACAAATTTATAAAATTATGGAAAAACCCAAATAATTTTTATTAGTTCAGGTAATTGTAATTGCTTATTTAGTAACGTGGAACCATTTAAGTCCAATTGGTCATTTAATAAAATGTTTAGTTTTTTATTTGTTGATTTCTAGCTATTCTAATAGATTTAATTTTACCAATTTATTTTCTAAATGTAAAATATCAAAATTATCATTAAAAGTATGTTGTTCATTGTTTAAATGTAATGCGTAGTGAGAATTGGTGTGCTTTTTTATATAACTTGTTTTATATTATTTAATAAAGCTCCTGCCCGTTTGCCCTATATATATATATGTATATATATATATATATATATATATATATATATATATATATATATATATATATATGCTTTATTGTTTATCCGGGAGTTCATCCATTCGTCATTGTTTCCTGTTGAAGGATCTTGCAGACGTTTCGCCAAGGTCGCACTTGGTATTTTCAATGCTTACTGATCGAAGTTTAGAAAGTGAACTAAAGTTCCTTAGATTGCGCAGGCTTTTTATACTTTTCATGATCCTTCGTGATCCTTCGTGATCGTAGGTTGTACCGAAGATTGTTCAGTGGTGACTCCTCCTTCGTGCCGCGTGTACTTGCCGACGTTGCCGGTTGTACTTGTTTTACCGATGTTGATGTGGTGTTTTCTGTTCGTTTAATGATGGATTTCCATGTGACTGGCAAATTTAGTGCGTCGTCTCTTTTGTCTAGTTCGCCAATTTTTTCGATTTCTATTGCTTCACGAACAAGTCTGAGGTTACTAACATTGGCTATTTCTTTGCATAACTCAAAATCAACTTTATGTCCTGTTTGGATGTGGTGTTGAAATAGTGCTGACGTGGTTTGTTTGTTCTTAGTAGATAGCTTGTGTTCTTCGAGTCTAGCTGATATTCTTCTGTTTGTCTGTCCTATATACGATTTGTGGCAGGACCCGCAGGATATACTGTAGACCCCTGGATTCTCTAACTCAATTTTGTCCTTGGGGTTTTTAAGTGTCGATCTTATGGTTTGATGAGGTTTGTAAGCTGTTTGGATATTGTTTCTTCTTAGAATCCGTCCTATTCTATCTGTGACCCCTTTTAAGTATGGCAGTGTGGTTTTTGCGGTGTTGTCGGTGGGCTCCTGTGTTTCGCGTGGTTTTTTGTGTTGTTTCATAGCCTTTTTAATTGTATGTGATTTGTACCCGTTTTGTCGCAAAGCATTTGTGATTTTCTCCATTTCCTGTTGTTTATTTGCGGCGTCGGTTAGGTTGATTGACCTGGATTTCAATGTGTTCGCCACAGCTTGTATCTGTGTGGGTTGGCTTTCTGTAGACTGTGTGTTTGAGACGTCCCTGTGCTGTTTTTGTGATGAGTATGTCCAGAAAGGGCAGTTGATTATTTTTTTCTACTTCTGGTGTAAATTCAATTTTATGATGGATGGAGTTTATGTGTTCAAGGAAATTGGAGAGGCGATCTTGTCCGAAGGATCATACCACAAGTATATCGTCCACATATCGTGTCCATAGTTTAGGCTTTAGAGTCGCACTCTCGATGGCTTGTTTTTCGAAGTAGATCATGAAAAGATTAGCAACTGCAGGAGATAGAGATGAGCCCATAGCGGCTCCTTCAATTTGTCTATATATTTGCTCTTTGTATGTGAAGTATGCATTTTTAAGGCAGTGTTGCGATAGATCTATGATGTATTGTGTTCACTGTCTTTTATAAGCTGCAGTGCTTCGTCCACAGGAATACTGGGGTATAAAGATTTTACGTCAAAACGGGCTAGGATGTCACCTGGTTCTAGTGTTATTGTATTTAGTATTTGTGTTAGATGTTGTGAGTTCTTGACGTAGGAGTTGGCTTTTTCAAGAAGTGGCTGAAGGAGGTTGGCTAGATATTTTTCGAGTTTTTGCGCTAACTATTGGCCGTAATGGAACGTCAAGCTTGTGTATTTTGGGAAGCAGCTTATAAAAGACAATGAAGATCTCCCACAACACATCATAGATCTATCGCAACACTGCCTTAAGAATGCATACTTCACATACAAAGAGCAAATATATAGACAAATTGAAGGTGCCGCTATGGGCTCATCTCTATCTCCTGCAGTTGCTAATCTTTTCATGATCTACTTCGAAAAACAAGCCATCGAGAGTGCTACTCTAAAACCTAAACTCTGGATACGATATGTGGACGATATACTTATGGTATGGTCCTTCGGACAAGATCGCCTCTCCAATTTCCTTGAACACCTAAACTCCATCCATCATAAAATTGAATTTACACCAGAAGTAGAAAAAAACAATCAACTGCCCTTTCTGGACATACTCATCACAAAAACAGCACAGGGACGTCTCGAACACACAGTCTACAGAAAGCCAACCCACACAGATAGATATCTAAATGCGGAGTCCCACCATCACCCATCCCAGATACAAGCTGTGGCGACCACATTGATATCCAGGTCAATCAACCTAACCGACGCCGCAAATAAACAACAGGAAATGGAGAAAATCACAAATGCTTTGCGACAAAACGGGTACAAATCACACACAATTAAAAAGGCTATGAAACAACACAAAAAAACCACGCGAAACACAGGAGCCCACCGACAACACCGCAAAAACCACACTGCCATACTTAAAAGGGGTCACAGATAGAATAGGACGGATTCTAAGAAGAAATAATATCCAAACAGCTTACAAACCTCATCAAACCATAAGATCGATACTTAAAAACCCCAAGGACAAAATTGAGTTAGAGAATCCAGGGGTCTACAGTATATCCTATGGGTCCTGCCACAAATCATATATAGGACAGCCAAACAGAAGAATATCAGCTAGACTCGAAGAACACAAGCTATCTACTAAGAACAAACAAACCACGTCGGCACTATTTCAACACCACATCCAAACAGGACATAAAGTTGATTTTGAGTCATGCAAAGAAATAGCCAATGTTAGTAACCTCAGAACAAGACTTGTTCGCGAAGCATTAGAAATCGAAAAAAGTGGCGAACTAAACAAAAGAGACGACGCACTAAATTTGCCAGTCACATGGAAATCCATCATCAAACGAACAGAAAACACCACATCAACATCGGTAAAACAAGTACAACCGGCAACGTCGGCAAGCACACGCGGCACGAAGGAGGAGTCACCACCGAACAATCTTCGGTACAACCTACGATCACGAACAATCACGAAGGATCATGAAAAGTCAAAAAGCCTGCGCAATCTAAGGAATCTTGGTTCACTTTCCAAATTTTGATCAGTAAGCATTGAAAATGTCAAGTGCGACCTTGGCGAAACGTCTGCAAGATCCTTCAACAGGAAACAATGACGAAAGGATGAACTCCCGGATAAACAATAAAGCACATTTATCCATCCGTGACACACTGAACGATCTCTAGATTGTTAATAATAAACAACCAAATAAACATAAAATGATATAATCACATTTGTTGTATGTATTGTTTATAATGAATTGAAAAAACAGCCATTTTAGCAGGTTTTTTTTGTAATAACTAACAAATAAATTATCCGATTCGGATGGGCCTTAGCTCATTTTGTAGGTATTTTCAAAGCGCATAACTTTTGTTTGAAACTTTTTTACTGAAAAATAATAGCTTCTCCTAGAACTCGAAAAAACTGTTTTTTCACATCTTAATTATTAAATAAAAAATTTTCCCCAAAAAAGAAAATGCGACATAAGATACTACATAATTACTATTATCATTCTGAAGGCTTCTACCTAGTCAAAAGTCTACTAACAATAAATTTTTTCCAGATGCTAATTTCGCTGACCTTGAGAAATTGTTAATCACGAAAAAGGAATACTCATATAGTATGGTTTTAACTGATTTTTATCATAGAATTTCAGTACATTTTGAAATCAAAAAGCTATGAAAGACTTTTACTAACATTACTATATGTAAATATTAATACAAATTTATTTAAGTTACTTACTTTATGACCAGAAATTAGATCGAGCAACTGTATGTGTTTTTTATGTTGTTTTCACAGATTAAGTAAGGACCCACCAATTAACTACATTTCAAGTTCCAATAATTTTTATCTGAGAACTTTATTTCATGATTACAGTGGCATTCGCAATATAATTATATAAAATATATTTCTTACACGTTTTAATAATTAAAAACCGAAGAATAAGAACTATAATATTTTAAACTTGAAAATTGTACAAATTTTAGGATTTTTTAATTAATAATACCTACAAGATTTAAATGGATTTTTTTAAACTCGCATTTTTATATTTTCTTTTTGGCCTATTAAGTACGATACTGACTATTAGTTTTATCTTAAACAATGTATATATATTATATTTGTTCCGCTGCTTATAAATAAAAAGATAAAATTGGAATATTGGTAAATTTAACTTAGCTTGGTGGTTCACCATTACAAAAGATACTGCTATTAGCAATTAAGGATTTTGTAAGAAAAGCGAGAAATGGCTTTTATTTATACAAGGTGGCCCAGTGAAAAAGTAACGCAGTCCCTAACTGTTGGAGGGTTTTTTTTAAGTCCAAACTCATCCATTTTCTTTAAAAGGGGGAGACCTTTCGGCATATATTAATTAGTTCCACTACCTCATACGTATCGGATGCATCCCTTACAAAATTCTAAATGGAGAGGGTGATCAAGTAGCACATCATTTTAAAGCTCTTTTAATTATCTATACAACGGCAGGTCATCTTTAAGGTTCAAAGGATTAACCAATGCAAAAACAATGCTTGGAATGATGCTTTACTGGGATTATCAATACATAAGGATTCCCTATGGAAGTTAACAAAGAAGATAAAGAAAAAATATAACAAAGTAACACCTTTTTTGGGCACAAACGTACAAACTAACAAGCAAATTGGTAATTTACTCAATACACACTACCAAAATATTGGTAATAATACACCTGACACGCTGCCTGAACAAAAATAAATCTACGGCGAAGTTCGCTCGTAGACCCCGTACGGTGAGCTTTGAAAATGGTGAATGAAATTTCACCGAAACGTCAGCTGCCTTACAATCCTGAGAGGGACTCAGCACATACATGGGATGCCCGAAAACCTTCGATTACATATATATTTATATACAGGGTGATTCAAAAATCGATCACGAAACTTAAGAGGGTGATTCTACTTGACAAAATAAGGGTAGAGCTTCATATAATTTTTTTTCAAAATGTCATTCGTTTTCGAGTTACAAGCCGTCCAAGTTCAAGTTTTTATTTTTTGTTTTTTGAATTACTCGCTTACAGGAAAACCGATTTGACTAATATTTGAAAGATAGGCTAAGTCTTCTGCGCTTCATCATTTTAGTAACAATTCACATTGATTGTTTGCCGCTAGAGGGCACTTTACCTACATTGAAAATTGTTTTTTTGTCATAATTTTTTAGTGTTGACAGCTACAGTAGTTTTTGGCATAATTTCTGAAAGACTGATGCCAGGCCTTTAAAAAAGGTGCTCTTTATTTACATCGCTAAACCCAACGGTTTAGACGTAAATCACCCTTAAAAATTAAGTGGTAAATTTACTTTTCTCATTTCATTACCACCAGCTACCAGGTAAATAGCTATCAAAGTATACTAGAGCTGTCAGTTTAACATCAAATAAATTCGCTTTTTAAACTATTTAATTTATAATCTTAAAATAACTAATAATGGCTAATCACCAATATTCAAATATCGAATATTGTGATATCCATTTTTGTTATGGAAAAGCAAATGGTAATGCAGAGTTGGCAAGAAGATATTATATGGAGAGTTATCCGGAAAAAAATATCCCTCATGCTCAAACATTTTCCAGTGTGCACAGGAGGCTTGCGGAATGTGGTTCCTTTAAAAGTTATAATGGAAATAGGGGAAGACCTAGAACTGCTAGAAACGTGCAACAAGAAGAAAGAGTGCTTGAAATTATTGAAGATAATCCAGGTGTTAGTACTAGAAAAATTGGGAATGAAGTGCGGCTCTGTCAGGCTGGTTCATGGAGGATACGAAGAGAAGAACAACTCTACCCGTTTCATTCAAAAAAGGTGCAGGCTCTTTATGACGATGATCGGCCGAGACGGTTGGAAATGTGCAATCAGATCCTAGCTAAGTATGAACACGATAATCGATTAATTGGCGTCATATTATTCACTGACGAAGCTGGTTTCACTCGTGATGGCATAACAAATCTACACAACATCCACACATATGCTTACGAGAACCCAAACAATGTGGTAGAAACGAAACATCAGCGTAGATTTTCACTAAATGTGTGGGCAGGGATAATAGGAGATTACCTTATTGGTCCTCATTTCTTTGATGGCCCATTAACTGGTGACGTATACTTAGATTTTATCCAAAATCGTCTCCCATTGTATCTGGAAGATGTGCCATTGGAAGTAAGGGCCAACATGTGGATCCTCCAAGACGGAGCTCTGCCCCACTTTAGTATACGTGTCCGACAGTATTTGAATGCAACGTATCCTGAGCGATGGATAGGACGAAGTGGACCATTGGCATGGGCAGCGAGGTCACCAGACCTTAATCCTATGGATTTTTTCTTTTGGGGTCATTTGAAACAATTGGTGTACGATATTCCAGTAATCAACGTCGAGGATCTTCGCTTCAGGATAATCGAAAAGTGCCAAATTATTAAAGAAACACTAGGAATTTTTCATCGAGTTAGGCGACATTTTTTGAAGAGTGTTAGGAAATGTATGGAAGAAAATGGGGGACATTTTGAGAATCTTTTTTAGTTTGTTTAGTACTGTTTCATTAATTTTTATCAATTAAATGTATATCGCAATAATCCATAATATGAATATTTACTGATTAGCCATTATTAGTTATTTTAAGATTATAAATTAAATAGTTTAAAAAGCGAATTTATTTGATGTTAAACTGACAGCTCTAGTATACTTTGATAGCTATTTACCTGGTAGCTGGTGGTAATGAAATGAGAAAAGTAAATTTACCACTTAATTTTTAAGGGTGATTTACGTCTAAACCGTTGGGTTTAGCGATGTAAATATAGAGCATCTTTTTTAAAGGCCTGGCATCAGTCTTTCAGAAATTATGCCAAAAACTACTGTAGCTGTCAACACTAAAAAATTATGACAAAAAAACAATTTTCAATGTAGGTAAAGTGCCCTCTAGCGGCAAACAATCAATGTGAATTGTTACTAAAATGATGAAGCGCAGAAGACTTAGCCTATCTTTCAAATAGTAGTCAAATCGGTTTTCCTGTAAGCGAGTAATTCAAAAAACAAAAAATAAAAACTTGAACTTGGACGGCTTGTAACTCGAAAACGAATGACATTTTGAAAAAAAATTATATGAAGCTCTACCCTTATTTTGTCAAGTAGAATCACCCCCTTAAGTTTCGTGATCGATTTTTGAATCACCCTGTATATATATATATATATATATATATATATATATATATATATATATATATATATATATATATATATATATATAAATATACATATATATATATATATATATATATATATATATATATATATATATGTACATATATGTTTATGCGGCTTTCACGGATTCCTCCGTGTGAGATGCAACAGCAGTGGATATATCTACATAATGCCGTTGTAGTGCTGAAATCACATTCAGCAAACGTACAACGTGAAAGCCGCATAAACATGTATACGCCATCCGGCGGGAGGTCGGCGAAGCCGCGTTCAGTATTTGCATGCTTCCTTCTAATCTGTCCTTTGCACAGCTAGGTGCATGTCGGTACCCTATGATGAATCTAGTAGAAACGAAACATGTACCTCTGCCCTATCACTATGGCGGGGAGGGTAAGTTTTGACTTTGTTCTCGGTATGGTGGTACCGGTAGACCATCATCTCGATGGTGGTGGAATAGGATAAATTGTTTTCTTCAGCAATTTGTTCAAACTGTGCAACCTCTAACACGGAAATAATATGGTTGGAACCAAGTTTGCATTTACTGTTCTCATTTTACTTCATATATATATATATATATATATATATATATATATATATATATATATATATATATATATATAATATATATTCAACTCTTCACTTGCACCTGGAGTGTCCTAGAGCTCCCCCGCATAAATTGTTTTCTTCAGCAATTTGTTCAAACTGTGCAACCTCTAACACGGAAAGAATATGGTTGGAACCAAGTTTGCATTTACTGTTCTCATTTTACTTCATATATATATATATATATATATATATATATATATATATATATATATATATATAATATATTCAACTCTTCACTTGCACTTGGAGTGTAGTAGAGCTCCCCCGCACCAGCCACCCCTGGCTATTTTAAAAATTCAATTTAACTATAAACATATTCAATTTATCTCGTTTTTATCTAAAAATATAAAAATTGAGTTATCTCATAGTTATCGTATCTTTTCATCATCTAGACAGACATTATCAGTACATTGTTGTTTGTAAAATTAAAAATTTCCTTAATTAATCCGTCTTTGCCTGGTGCTTAGTTATTTTTCATGTTCTGTGGTACATATGTATCTTTGCTATGATTATGATTAGTATTTCTTCAAATTTATTATTGGCTCCGTGCGTGCCAGCAGCGCTAACTAATATATAAACCAAAGGGCAAAATTTGCTTATATTGACAGTACAATATAAATGAAATTATTAAATAAACATAATATGTTTTGGTCCTAATAAAAGTATATAAAACAAGTGAAAAGATTAATTTAATAATAATATTATATATTTTTATTACTTCAATTAAAAAAACTAAGTATAATCAATAAAGAAATAATGAAAGACGTTGAAATTTATGTCAAGTTATATCAAAATAAAAAAAAAAGCTACCGTTAAATAATAATCTGGAACAAAAATTAGGATGTACCGATAGCGTCGGGCATACGACAGGGGGACTCTCTGAGTCCATTACTGTTTAACATAGTAATGGACCAAATAATTGAGAACGTCAAAAGAGCGGCAACAGGGTACAGAATGAATACTGGGGAAATAACAATAATATGTTACGCCGATGACGCCGTCATAGTATCGGAAAATGAAAACGATCTCCAAAGACTTCTATTCGCATTCCACACCATAAGCAAGCAATTCAACATGAAAATATCCATCGATAAAACTAAGTCAATTGTAATAAGCAAAGTGCCCTTAAGATGCAAACTAGTAGTGGATGACAAACCAATAGAACAACTCATGACCTTTAATTACTTAGGAGTTGAGATATCCGCAAATCAAGACAGAACAAGAGAAGTAAGAAACCAAGCAAACAAGGCAAATAGAATCTCAGGAAGCCTGGCGGATATAATATAGCACAACACATACATGAGCAAGGACGCAAAAACAAAAATCTACAAGACCTGTATTCGACCGATAATGACGTACGCAATAGAGACGAGAGCTGACAACACAAAAACAAAATCAATTCTAAGAACTGCCGAAATGAAAGTACTAAGAAGAATATCGGGATACACATTAAGAGATCACATACGCAATTCAACAATACGCGAGGAACATGGAATGCAGGATATAGTAAGATGGGGACGGAAGCGCAGAAAAGCCTGGAATGAGCACGTAGGAAGAATGGCGCAAA
Source organism: Diaprepes abbreviatus (assembly GCA_034092305.1). Lineage (NCBI taxonomy): Eukaryota > Metazoa > Arthropoda > Insecta > Coleoptera > Curculionidae > Diaprepes > Diaprepes abbreviatus. The sequence continues at coordinate 25,655 of JASJET010000167.1, read as the reverse complement.
ATAGGATAGCGAGAATCGCCCGAGATGGAACACCGGAAACCAGAAGACCAATAGATAGACCACCTAAAAGATGGAGAGAGTCCTGGATTTCAACATCAAATGAGATGAATGATTGAGTTGGAAAAAACAGGCTGTAAGCCTATAACAAGAGGAAGAAGAAGAAGAAGAAGAACAAAAATTATTATATATTGCAGTATATTTTACCCTGAATGGCCAATAAAACAAAGAGAACTATTAAACTATGTTTTTTATTATTTAAAATATGACTTTACGTCGGAACTTCTAAACCATGGTATACTAGCGCTATTATCCATTTATTTCTTTGATTTAATTTCCGTTCTGCTACTGGAAATTTATATAATTTACACTCTTCTTTTCTTGATAATATTTTTACAATTTACAACACGGCAACACCGCTTGATCATTATATTATTATTAATTATTTTTTAAAAATGACACGTGTATCTGATACATCGAAAGTACAAAATATCGCACGGAGATACTTGAATTATTCCCCCGTCCATGACGTCATTTCGTATGTACTAACCTCTCTATTGCTTTGTTACTTGTCTTTATAGAGTTCTTCGTAAAATTCCTCTGGTACCTTTCTCATTTCGATTCTCTTATTTCTTTTTAACCGACTGGTAAAAGAAGGAGGTTCTCAATTCGTCGACTATGTATTTTTTTTATATATGTACACCGATTACTCCGGAATGGCTGCACCGATTTGAATACATTTTTTTACGTTATGTTCAGGAAGTTGCTGCGGTGGTCCCATATTTTTTTTGATGAAATTGGTGCAGTAAAATCCAAGATGACGCTTACAATATGGCGGCCAAAAAAATTAATTTTGTCCGATTTTCTCCAAAATTGGTATGGAGGAATTTCGGGGCTGTACCCAGCGGATCAAAAATTATTTTAAAAAAATTCAAAATGGTGGATCCAATATGGCGGACAAAAAAATTGCTTTTGTCCGAGTTTCTCCAAAATTGGTACAGGGGAGTTTTCGGGGGTGGCACATGACGAATTTACAATAATTTTTAAAAAATTCAATATGGCGGATCCAATATGGGCGGACGAAAAAATCAATTTTGTCAGATTTTCTTCAAAATTGGTATGAGGGAGTTTTCGGGGCCTCACATAATGAATCTGAAATTATTTTTAAAAAAATTCAATATGGCGGATCCAATATGGTGGATAAAAAATTAATTTTGTGGGGACCTTTTTTCAAAATTGGTATGATAGCACATTACGAATTTGATGTTACTTTAAAAAAAATAAATATGGCCGATTAAAGATTCTACATCTCTTGATTTGATCTAAAGTCAGTATATTTTTTAAAAAATTCAATCTGGCTGATTCAATATGGTGTCCTAAAAATTTTACATTTTTCGACTTTCTCCAAAACTGATATAGAGCATTCTTGAGGGTGTAAATTATGAATTTAATAGTATTTTTTTTTGGATTAAATATGGCGAACGCAATATAACTGATTAAAAATTTTAGATTTTTCGATTTTGTTCAAAATATGGAACTGAATCGTTTTTGAGGATGTAAATAGCGAATATAAAATTATTTTAGCAAAAACTATAAAAAAAAATCTAATATGTCAGATGCAATATGGCCGTTTGGAAATTTTAAATTTCTGGATTTCATTTAAAATTGGTACAGGGGGCTTTGAAGGGTTTAGATTTAGATTAGATTAAGATGTTAAAATTATTTTTTTGAAATTCAATATGGCGGATCCAATATGGTGGGTTGAAAATTTTACCTTATTCGCTTTTTTTCAGATTTGGTATTAGGGAGTTGGGGGGTGATGTATTACGAATATGAAATTAATTTTTTACAACTATTTGGTTGATAAGATACAATATGAGGGACTAAAAATTTTATATTTTGCCGTTTTATCTAAAATTAATATGGCGGGATTCTTGGGGCGTAAACAAACTCAATTTGCAATATAAAATATATCCGGCTAAGAAATTTACGTCTCAAATTCCTTAAATATCAATATTGGAAGGTTTTAGGACCTATATTACCAGTCTAAAATTAATTTGAAATTTAAGATAGTCGATTTACTATGACAGACTAAATATTTATTTGATACAATTTCATTGGCATTTGGAGAACTCTAAAAGTTAAAGAATTTTTAGTGGTTTATTTTAGGGTGATTTACAATTATGGATAAAATGGGTACTTTTTTGCCACCTTGGAGTCATTGCGAGGTACACGAATCTCGATTACTACTTAGTTCAAATAATTTATGGATATTATAATGAATTCAAAACTAAAAATCGACTTCTAAAAGTGCGCTAAAAAGTGAAAAATAACTATAAATTTTTATATGAAATTGGAATTATTGAAGTCGGCGCCAAACTGAATGAAGTAAATAATTAATAATTTCCAAATTATGGTAAGAAAGAAATTACAAATAAAGTATTTTTAATCTGTTTATGCGAATCACATTATGTCAGTTATAAGTTTGGTGCCGACTTCAATAATTTCAATTTCATATAACAATTTATAGTTATTTTTCACTTTTTAGCGCACTTTTAGAAGTCGGTTCAATTTTTTTATAAAAATTTTATTACTACTATTTACTATAACTAAATTTATGAATGAATTGGAAAGGAAAATATAGTTGCGAAGGCGTGCATAAGCGGTACAAGTCTTGTGTTTATATAGTCTTTGCTGATACACAAGTCATTCACAGCTCGTATACGTCGTTCGCGTTCGATCGAAACGTACCCAGTGGCGTTCCCGCGGAAAATCTGATCTCCATGAATAATTTTCTTGAAACGACGGACGTGCATATACGACATGTTGTAAATACATTATTTATAGAGATAGTCAATGCATGTTTTGCTTTTACTTTGAAAAAGATACATCATATAAGCGACTCCTGAGCCAAGTGTCCCAGTCCAACGCTGCCTGTATCGTTAGTAATCTCCACCAAATCCTTATGGCTGAGAGATACAGACCCGATAAAACCACATTTTCTTTTTAATACCCTTCATGGTTATTTTTTCCGCAAATAAAATAAAACAAGCCTCTTAAAAATAAGTTTCTTTCTTCCGAGATAGTCTTCCGGAAAAGCTTTGTCTCGTTTCGGTTTATTATTTTCGATAAGCCGCTTCACTTGGAAAAGTTTTTCCAAACTGATTTAGTGTGCGTAAAGGTTATTCGGGAATAAATCCCTTAATCTCTTTATGATTTCTTCAAGCATACTTGAATGTTCCCCGGGGAAACTTTAATGTGGTCGTTAGTTTTGCATAGGTATGGGAATTTTTATAACCGACAGAAATCAATGGAAAAACTGCCCTATTTTTGGAATATGAAGGATCTTGGCACAAATGCAAAAATATTATTCTGCATGAATTAAGGCCATATTTGAAAAACACTTTTTTTTGGTTGCTATCAAAAATAATTTATGACTAGTATAAATTTTTATAAAGTATTTTTACTTATATAGAGGGTATTAATTAACTATGAAGAAAAACTTTAAAAAATACATATTCCAGACTCTAACAAAAGAATTTCAAGTGTTCAAATTTTTAAACATATTTATTGTATGTTTATAATAGGCATGATGACTTATTTTGGAAAAATACCCCACAATGTTTTTACGCACCTAATTTATACAAAATAAATCTTATTTCCACAAAAAAATTATATTGTGAAGGAAAAATTGACCTTTTTAAAATACAATTTAAATTTCGCACCAAAACGCTAGAATAGTAATAGCGTCCGTCTGTGACGTCACCCTTTCGTAAACACTTGACAAGTTGTATCTTATTGCTTGTTTCGATTCATATTTTCCATTATTTTGTGTTATAATCATGAATTCTAATGTGGTCGATTAGTGTAGTTTGCCTGGAAATTTTATCTATTACTATAATGTCTGGTCTATTATGAGCTACTGCCTGACCCGTCGAAACCGTTCTGTCCCAATATAATTTGATCTGGTTGTTCTCAAGAATAGGCTCCGGATTGTACTTGTAATAAGGCACTTTTCCTACCTGCAATAGGTTTAACTTTTCTGCTAACTCTTGGTGGAGTATCTTAGCGACTGAGTCGTGTCTTTCCTTATACTCGATTGCGGCAAACGATTGACATCCTCCAGTTATGTGCTGAATTGTCGCCGATATTCCACAGCCATATCTGCATTGGTCATTTTCTATTGAGGGATCTCTAATGATGAACTTTCGATAGTTCTTCGTCGGAATAACCTGGTCTTAGATAGCTAACAAGAAGCCCTCTGTTTCCGGAAACATCTGTGCTGAAATCAACCAATAGTTCGACGCTGAGTCGTCGACATTGTCCTGATTGACCTCATTTGGATGCCGTCCATGAAGTGGCTTCTGTAGCCAGGGTTCTAACTTTTCTTGGTCTGTTTGGTGGTAAGAAGTAATATCTTGTTCCTTCAACTGTAGCGGCGTTGAATCGTCTGCCTCGCATATTGCTCGATGTAGTGCGGAAAAGTCCGCTATCCTGTGGAAATATGAAAGTAAGTTTATTATTTGTTGGTCGAGCTGCTTACCAATATTCACCAATCCTCTTCCTTCTTGGTGTCTTGGAAGCATTGTACGTTCAATAGCACTCCGATGGTGATGTTGTTGAGCTTTTGTTAGGAGTGTCCTTATTTTTTTTTTTGCAGGTTTTGGATGTCCGTCCTGCTCCATTTTACAATTCCAAAAGAGTAGCTTAGCGCAGAGCAAGCATACGTGTTGAGAGCCTTAAACAAATGTCTACTGTTTAAGTTAGTTCGTAATATCCGCCTTACCCTCCTGACAAATTCGGTTGTCAATTCGGCTTTCATAGTGTCATGGTCAATTCTTTTAGCCTATTTCATACCTAGATATTTGTATGTTTAGTCTGCTTCCATTGCAGCTATAGTTTCACCGTTCTGCATTTCAAAAGCCCCCGGTTGTATCTTCCCTTTAACGATGTTCAAAATACGGCACTTCTCAAGTCCAAATTGAATTCCGATATCCCCGGAGAACTCTCTACAATTTTAAGCATTTGTTCCAGCTGGTTTCTGGTAGCAGCCATCAGTTTAAGATCATCCCTGTATAGAAGATGATTCACTCTTACCACCTCTTCGTTGTTATTTCTAATACTGAAACCGCATCTGGTGGAGTTCATACGGCGTGATAGTGGGTTCGTTGCAAGGCAGAACCACAATGGGCTAAGTGAATCGCCTTGAATTATTCCTCTTCGTATCGGAATGGTGTTAGTTTCGATGGTGTCGTTGGATGGCACTTGCAATTGGATCCTAGTTCTCCAGGTTGATATGATGCGTTCTAAAAAGGAAACAAAATTATTATCGACCTTGTGCATTCTCAATATAGTTTTGAGCCACTCATGTAGCACTGAGTCGAAGGCCTTCTTATAATCCACGTAGGCAGCAAACAGGTTTATTCGGTTAGTACAAGCTTGGTTACATATGACAGAGTCAACAATCAATTGTTCCTTGCATCCCATTGCTCCCCTCGTGTATCCTTTCTGTTGAGTTGCAATGATGTTATTTTGCTCACAATATCCATAGATGCGTTGGGTCAAGCAGGAGGTGATCATCTTATACAGTGTGGGAAGGCAGGTGATTGGCCTATACTTGGCTGGGTCATGTGTGTTGTGTTGGTCCTTTGATAGGAGGAACGTAATGCCTTCGGTCAAGAACAATGACATTTTTGCTGGTTTATGAAAAACATCATTAATAAGATTAGCCAGCTGACGGTACAAATTATTATTATTATAATATTATTATAGTCTGTTGCAAAAATTATAGAACATAATAATATGTAAATAGTTACAGTTTGTTCACTAGTACTTATATTTATTTTTTAGCTTTGCACACAATTGAAGATCTAGAAGCCCCTGCCACCTTTCCAAAATCAGCTGATAAATCAGTACAAGTATATATATATATATATATATATATATATATATATATATACATATATATATATATATATATATATATATATATATATATATATATATATATATATATATATATATATATTATACAAATTCAGAAGTAAAGCTGTCCATATTGAAGTTAAAACAGTGTACCAGTTAACCTCGCTCCCAGCATCAAGGAGTCAATTCTTGTTGTACTTTTGGTAGCACGAAACTGACACACTTGACAGTTTTATCCACAAAATATCTGATTACCGATGAAAGAAAAATACGAACGATAAAGGCGATAAACAATGATGACTGATGTGATGTTTACGAAAACGTGACGTCACGCGCTTCTGATTGGTGTTCGATCTAATATGGCCGATTTCCATATTTTGTGTTTTTATTTCTACTAAAATAAATATAATCTCGCTTGTAATCTAAAAATAAATGTGTTTTTAGTATATGTCTATCCTACATAATTACTTCAAGTCATAATTTCAGTGATTCTTCGTTACAGTTATCATATGTATTAACCGACTTCTTATTTTTTACATATCCTTGTTTAAATATATATTTCGCGTTTTGGTTTTCTTGGTAGTAAAAACCATTTTATTAATCAAACTCCATAAATTATTTAATTGTTTTACATATTTGTTGACATTATTGGTACTCTTGACCTTCCTAAAAATAATTTTTTGTTGACTTTAGTAGGAAAATTTTTTGCTAAATATCATCTTTAATTTTACAAGCACAATCTATACATAGCTTATAGATACAAACATTACACTAAAGATGTAAACATAACAAATAATTATAAATTAGCAACTCGTGAAAAACATTTGGTGCATACAACAAAAACCTTTACTATTGCGTCACATATTTGTTTGAAATTTTTATTTGATTGATTTCAAATGGTCAAGGGTTTGGATTTTTACCTGTATCGATGCTCCTTATCTGACTTTTTTTCTGCCTTGTTTTTGGGGTGTTTTATTTTTAGTTAGGTTATAATTTATTTGTGGGGGAATTATTTTGAGATGTAATATATTTTGCGTAGTTGTTTTGGGCCTGCTTTGGTGTTTATAGAGTTTTTATATCCTGTCGTAAAATTCGCGCGTTTTTGTATATTTTTTTTTGGTTTTAAGATTATACATTTTCAAAATCAAAGGTCTATTGAGTTTCTATACTATGATTCATGTGTGCCGTCTTATTACATTTGTCATATTTGTGTCCGTTGTTGTGTTAAGTGGCCAATGTAAACTCAGTTCCAATTTTTACACGAAATCTCATATACCAATTTGGGTTTTTTTTCTTTTAGTATTTTGGATTTTAAGTTACTAAAGTTGTTTTTTGTTAGATTATGTCCTTGAAAACCAAAAGTAATATTACGATATTTTCAATACGTTTTGGAGTTTTTTCAGGTAGTTTTGGTATATATGGTATGAAGAGATATTGGTTTTGTTGTTTTATTTTTTATTATTGTGGTTTTAGTTGTTGTTGAAAAATTTTTTGAATTCATTTTTTTTATGGTATTGTATGTAATTTAAGGGGGCAAATTATTCAATAATAGAACTTGTGTTGCTTTTTTAATTATTTTGCTTTGGAATTCTGGATTGAATAATTTGATGGCACAGTCTGCAATTCCTCCAACTACCGATTTTTTTGAGATAGGGGATATTGAGAATCATAATTTAAATACCTATATGATCCTGTTTTTTTGTATATATTTGAGGTTTGATAGCATTTTTATGGTGGTAGAGGGTAAAACTACAAGAAATAGATTTCACTTCTTTCTTCTTTTTCTATAATCGATTTTTGGGGGTATGCGTCAAATTTGTTAGGATATCTTAAGCAAAAAATATGTAAAACATTTAAAATTTTCATGGACTTTGATTAATAAAATGGATTTTAACCCTAAGAAGTTTAAATTTTGGATATGTACTTATTGATATCGCTTTATGTTTTATATGAAAATAATTATCGTGTAACGAGTGTCGATATGAGCAATTTTCTAATGATTTTTCTAAAAAAAAAGGTATGGCACTGAGGTTCATTGATTAAAAACCACAATATAATAAATACTCTTTTTATACAAGGTCTGGTATTCCAAAAATTTTTAATTTGGCCTAAATTTTATATTTTATTAGAAAAAAAATTCACTAACGAAAAACATTTTTTGTTTCAGGTAAATAAGAGATCCTCTAGTTTGAAGATGCACATATGTAAGGCCCCTTATCCCCACTATATAAGTGCAATGACAGCCGTAAAATAGAAAAAGTAATTGGAGGTTTGTATTAAATGTTTGCTTGCGTTCTTATTTATTTAAGAAATATATGGTTTTTTACCAACGTGGACCATTTGAAAACTTTGAAAATCTCAGCCATATTATTTGAGCGATATTTGATAAAAGACATTATTTATTTTGTTAGATAAAAGTACTAAGCCACTTTAAAGGTAAATGTAAATTATAATTCAATAATTTACATTAAGAACCTCACACACTAGTCATACTGAAAGACACAAATGGTATTTTAACTTCAAGATGGCACACGTAGTCATCTTGACCGCTGTGAATTTACGAAAGTTAAATTCTTAATAGAACATAATTTTAAATTAATTTATAACGTGTGTGCAGTGCTGTTCCTGAATCATTGTTCAAGGTAAATACACAATATGTAAACAATTTAATAGTTAAGTCAACAAAATACTTTGTTTTTAGCCACAACTGTATATTCTGACGAAGGTAAAAAAATTACCGAAACGTTAAAGTTTTAAAAATGTAAAATATAGAAAGTACAACACCACCATCACATTTGATTTCATTTTCAACGAACCTTAATTCCAAGAAAGTCAAACGAATAAAAATATTTTATTAAAGGTCCAAGAAATAAATAAAAAATAACTCATATATACACATATATATATATATATATATATATATATATATATATATATATATATATATATGTTTATGCGGCTTTCACGGATTCCTCCGTGTGAGATGCAATAGCAATGGATATATCCACATTATGCCGTTGTAGTGCTGAAATCACATTCAGCAAACGTACAACTATATACAATTCCGTGTATGAATGAAGTGAAATGCGAACAGTAAATGCAAACTTTGTTCCATCACATCCTTTCCGTGTTAGAGGTTGTACAGTTTGAATAAATTGCTACAGAACACAATTTATCCTATTCCACCTCCATCGAGATGATGGCCTACCTGTACCACCATACGAGAAGAAAGTCAAAACTCACCCTCCCCGCCACAGTGTTGTATATAGTTAGAGTTGTATATAGTTGTACGGTTGCTGATTGTGATTTCAACACTACAACGGTATAATGTGGATATATCCACTGCTCTATTGCATCTCATTCGGAAAAATCCGTGAAAGCCGCATAACGGGAAGTCGACGAAGCCACGTTCAGTGTTGTATACTTCCTTCGATCTGTCCTTTGCACAGACAGGGGCATATCGGTACCCTAATGTGTCTAGTAGAGACAAGACATGTACCTTTACCGTATCACTGTGGCTGGGAGAGTAAGTTTTGACTTTCTTCTCGGTATGGTGGTACACGTAGGCCATCATCTCGATGGTGGTGGAATAGGAAAAATTGTGTTTGTAGCAATTTATTCAAACTGTGCAACCTCTAACATAGAAAGGATATGATGGAACAAGGTTTGCATTTACTGTTCGTATTTTACTTCATTCTATACACGGAGCTGCATACAGTTGTATATTTGCTGAATGTGATTTCAGCACTACAACGGCATAATGTGGATATATCCATTGCTATTGCATCTCCCATGGAGAAATCCGTGAAAGCCTTATAAACATATATACGCCATCCGGGGGAAGGTCGCGGAGCCGCGTTCAGTGTTACATACTTCCTTCGATCTGTCCTTTGCACAGACAGGTACATGTCGGTATCCTGATGAGTCTATAGAGACAAAACATATACCTCTGCCGTATCACTGTGGCGGGAAGAGTAAGTTTTGACTTTCTTCTCGGTATGGTGGTACAGGTAGGCTATCATCTCGATGGTGGTGGAATAGGATAAATTGTGTTCAGTAGCAATTTATTCAAACTGTGCAACCTCTAACATAGAAAGGATATGATGGAACAAGGTTTGCATTTACTGTTCGTATTTTACTTCATTCTATACACGGAGCTGCATACAGTTGTATATTTGCTGAATGTGATTTCAGCACTACAACGGCATAATGTGGATATATCCATTGCTATTGCATCTCCCATGGAGAAATCCGTGAAAGCCTTATAAACATATATACGCCATCCGGGGGGAAGGTCGGCGGAGCCGCGTTCAGTGTTACATACTTCCTTCCGATCTGTCCTTTGCACAGACAGGTACATGTCGGTATCCTGATGAGTCTAATAGAGACAAAACATATACCTCTGCCGTATCACTGTGGCGGGAAGAGTAAGTTTTGACTTTCTTCTCGGTATGGTGGTACAGGTAGGCTATCATCTCGATGGTGGTGGAATAGGATAAATTGTGTTCAGTAGCAATTTATTCAAACTGTGCAACCTCTAACATAGAAAGGATATGATGGAACAAGGTTTGCATTTACTGTTCGTATTTTACTTCATTCTATACACGGAGCTGCATACAGTTGTATATTTGCTGAATGTGATTTCAGCACTACAACGGCATAATGTGGATATATCCATTGCTATTGCATCTCCATGGAGAAATCCGTGAAAGCCTTATAAACATATATACGCCATCCGGGGGAAGGTCGGCGGAGCCGCGTTCAGTGTTACATACTTCCTTCCGATCTGTCCTTTGCACAGACAGGTACATGTCGGTATCCTGATGAGTCTAATAGAGACAAAACATATACCTCTGCCGTATCACTGTGGCGGGAAGAGTAAGTTTGACTTTCTTCTCGGTATGGTGGTACAGGTAGGCTATCATCTCGATGGTGGTGGAATAGGATAAATTGTGTTCAGTAGCAATTTATTCAAACTGTGCAACCTCTAACACGGAAAGGATATGATGTAACAAAGTTTGCATTTATTGTTCGCATTTCATTATATATATATATATATATATATATATATATATATATATATATATATATATATATATATATATATATATATATATATCATTTTTCTTAATTTTGTATTTCTTGGGTTTAGGTTCTATAATTAATAAAACACAAAACGATTGACGTTTCGCCCTTTATTCAAGGCATTTTCAAAATTTTTTCCTAAAAAAATATATAATTAAAATACATCAAATAAAAAACATATTTGATGTATTTTAATTATATATTTTTTAGGAAAAAATTTTGAAAATGCCTTGAATAAAGGGCGAAACGTCAATCGTTTTGTGTTTTATTAATTATAGAACCTAAACCCAAGAAAATACAAAATTAAGAAAAATGATATAATCTATGGTTCAAGAATCAAGAAAATAAATATAATATATATATATATATATATATATATATATATATATATATATATATATATATATATATATATAATATTTGAGTTTTGGTAGCATTTTTATGGTGGTAGAGGGTAAAACTATAAATAATAGATTTCATTTCTTTCTTCTTTTTCTATAGTGAATTCTAGACTTTTGGGGGCAAGCATCAAATTTGGTTAGGATATCTTTAGCAAAAAATATGTAAAATAATTAAAATTTTCGTGCACTTTGATTAATAAAATGGATTTTAACCACAAGAAGTTTAAATTTTGGATATGTACTTATTGATGTTGGTTTATTCTTTATGTGAAAATAATTATCGTATAACGATGTATACATATATATATATATATATATATATATATATATATATATATATATATATAGTATAGGTTTTTCCATTAGAGGAACAAATGACAACAATTTTTTTTCTGACGTTTCGCTCTACATAGTGAGCTTCTTCAAAAGAGCAAGGTATATTTATTTTACATCTTGCAAGTAGTTTTGTGTGTATGCACTTTCATGATGTAAATATACCTAGCTCTTTTGAAGAAGCTCACTATGTTCTCTAATGGAAAAACCTATACCCAAAAAAATATTAGAAAAAAAAATTTAACAAAAGTTTAAGATACAAAAAATAATTATATATATATATATATATATATATAATAGAATGTATGGAAAATTTCGCGTTAAACTGTGTAAATATCATATAGGTTTCAATTCAAACGAATTTCAATTTAACTTTGAGACGTCTCCAAAAGTCACTCCCAAGGTCAACCCTGAACATCACCATGTGCGGAATCGTTCAGATTTCTACAATTCGTGTTTTGATATTTTTCTGGGTAATAATTATAATTACTCATCCTGTGTATTTCATTTTAATTAATTTTTAAGCTTCCCATTACTCGAACATTCCTGTAGATGTCGCTTGACTGTAGGTATTTTATAGTCTGCAGGTATAACTCTCGGAAGGGGGATTTTATATAGACCGTTGCACTCTGTGAATTTTGCTCTTGGTTCTTTAAAGCTCCACTGATAAGGGAACGTGGTGGTTGAAGCGCACATGCAGTTCTAAACTTGAATTCACAGAAAACAAACAGCTTTAACGGCGTGAAGAAGAAAAACTAACTTGTTAAACATAGAATGTTGTATAGAACGGAACCCTCGATGCGCAAGTCCACACTGGTACCTAAACATAACAGAATTAAGAAAAGTTCATATTTTTAAAAAATTGATTCCTGTAAATTTCAAGAAAAATATATAATCGGGTAGAAAATCCATTTCCTTTTTTCAGGTATATTTTCTCTCGTCGCTTAACTAAGTTACCCTCGGTTGGTTATTTTTCAACAGCACCCTGTCCAAATTAAATTCCCATGTGATAAACGCAATAAATTTACTCTCTTTTATTGTACGATTTAAAACCATACATCTACGTGACCGAAATCAGTTAAAAATTGGATTTCTTCTATTGTATCAAAGAAATTTAATTCTAAAACACGTTTTTCCCTTAGAGGAGCATTAATTGTGTTTGGAAACCTCAAACAGCAGCTCTCACGAAAATAAGCGTTTCCCCGTTTCAGGCACTCTGTTAGCCCATTATCGTTGTAATGAGATTTTCATAGAACATCATCAACAAGTAAACGAAGCACACACACTCAGTCATTGGTTGTTACTGATTTGATAGTCTTTAGGTAAACTAAATAATTATAATTTAAACATTAAATACACGAAATATCATGTGTTGGTTTAGGTCTATGCAAGTAGAAATTAATAATATATATTAATTATAATGTAAATTTGATAATATGTAAAGAGGGTGATTTTCCGGCAATTTATCGATCGATGGTGGGAAAACTATAATTAGGAAGAATCTGAAAATTTAACAGTGTACTAACGTGCATAGGGGACAGCCGGCTAAAATATTTTCAAGATGGTGGCACTTCCGGTTATACGGAAGTGGATGTCAACTTTCTTATTTTAAATATAATACTCTATATATTATTGCATTTTTAATTTCTACGTTAAATTCTAGACATATTTCCGTATAACATTATATACTTAAGTCTCACCGTTTTGGAAATATTTAAATTTTTATGTCAAAAATGACGTTTGCGGATCAAAACTATAATTGTTTCCTATAAGAAAAGTATTTATTATTTAATTTGGGTTACCACTGTTAAAAAGATTATAAAAAACTTCAGGAACTTTAGACCTATAAAAGCTGAAAGAAATAAAATAAAATAAAGTTACAAAAATTATTTGAATAAATGTTCAAATTGACGCCCTTGAACTTCCAATATTTTCGCGCCTAAGCAGGAACTCTTCATGGGGTGGATCTTCTAACTGACTGAGGATTAAGTCCTTCAAATGCTATTCTGATGCGCTGCATGCAATCTTCCATAGTCGTTAATACGGTGTTGTATATTTTATTTGTGATTGTCCCTCAAATAAAAAAGATCTAGTACTGTTAGGTCCGGGGGGGGGGGGGAGTGGTCAAAGATATAGCCCATTTTTGGCTATCCATTGATCATAAAATAAGTTTTGCAGATGATTGTTAACAATGGTACACCAAACCAACTTGGTCAGGTAGATATCTAAACTGTTTCTCTAATCATTCAAAACTCAAAAAAATAGTGTTATAATCGGTCTATGTGATCGTGCTATCTCCCTAACGTCTTTACAATTCCGATCAATAATACTGCAAAAAGTAAAAAGATACTAATAAATAATAATTTCAATGAAAAAACTATCACCAAAATAATTAATAAACGAACATATAAATTTTAGAATAACATAATATCAAAAAAACATAGAACATAAACAGCAAAAATATGTAGAATTACCTTACATTAGTGAGCTGTCAGAAAAATTAAAATACATTTTAAAAAAGCATAATATTATCGTATGCCACAAGTCACAAAATAAATTAAATACATTGTTCACAAATTTAAAAAGTAAAACTCCCTCATGAAATAAATCAAATGTAATATATTCGATTCCTTGCACAAATTGTCCCAATAAAATATATAGGCATGACGAGCCAATTGCTGAGAACAAATTAAATGGCCATAAATATACGAAAAACGCCTCAACAGCGTTAAGCAAACACACACAGGACGAAAAACATACTCTTGATTATAAGAGTACCATAATAAAAAAAGATATGAATTACCAAAAATTACAGATAAAGGAAATGATTGAAATTAAAAAAGATAAAAACACTGTTAACGACAGAACAGATATGGGAAATTTGAGCTTCATTTACACAAGCCTAATTTAAACAAAAATATTAAGTATTCGATCCTGTCAAATAAGAATCAAAGATTGAATATCCTCTTAAACATAAAAGTAAACGTATACCTTATTTTGTTTTTTTGTGCATTTTAAAATATAAAAAATAAAACACACTCGCATTCCATGTATCCTCAATAGACGATTGAATTTTATTAGTAATGGAGTAAGAAAATGTCAAGGTGTGTACCGGTAAAAACCAAATATTTTTAAAATTTAAATACTGTTTTTAAAGTGTCTCGTTTGTTTTTAAAATTGTAGATATGTTTCTTATGTAAATGTTTTAATTATACAAAAATATTTTTAGGAAGGAAAAAATTTTGTAATGTAATGTAATAAACGGCGAAACGTCAATTATTTTGCATTTTTTGTTAAATATAGAACATAAACCCAAGAAAAGACAAATTAAAGAAAAAATTATATAATCTATGGTTCAAGAATCAAGAAAATATAATATATATATGTATATATATATATATATATATATATATATATATATATATATATTTAATTTAAGTTTATCCTTATTCTTCCCATTATTAATTATTGATAGTTTATTAAGTTAAGTTAATTTTCTTGATTGTGGGTTTATCTGTATTATGATTTTACTAGAATTTTGCCTTTGCCTTTTGTTCTTCAGGAGATTTATTTAGAATTTCTTGATTATAACTTTTAGCCTGATTCCTCTCCATTAAATGCAGCTCAGCGCCTTCTGGTCTTTCAGAGGGCAGATCTGCGGAAAAGGTCGAACCTAAGGACGGGCATTTGAGCCCCTAGGACCTTTATTTAGGTCAAATCACTACTCATCAGCAGGCAAGGAGAGGGTCAAGTTCCTCTATTTGGTCTCAGGTTCGATTTGTTCGTTTGATGCGACAGTTCAGTGGTACTGATACCATGTGGAACACTTTATTATTTTTCTTTCTTTGCAGTTCGGGTCTGCGGTGCATTAGGTATTAATCTAGCGAACTGGACCATACCCATGCAAGATCATCATGGACATAACACAAGTCTTAAATACTAGAACGGTCATTTCTGATAGTAGACAACCATTTGTTTGCCGGAAGTATTCGTCGAAATGAAGATAACCAACCAAAGACGACAGATTCTACACCATGACAATGTTTACTTGTTTATAAAAACACTATTAAAATGTGAAATGTATAAATGTATAACAGTAAACCAAGTCAAGCAGTACTTAATTTAAATTCAAAAAAAAAATTAAAAATTCCATAAAAATATGAGGGCCAACGATTAAACCTTAACTAAAATGTATTTGACATAGCAACAGCATAAACACTTAAAAAAATATACGTTTTTAAAATCCATCGTCACAAAATTCCGATAAAAATAATAAGCTTCGTCATGTAATAAGTATTTCACAACTTTTCTAATAGTTAAATCGGCAGTATGACCCTTGTTCACCTAGATAAGTAATTAAAACTCTTTTTGCATCATAATATGAGTATGCAGAGTTTTATTAGGGAGGACGTGGTAATAGTAATGGTATAGTTCTTATTTGCCTAGTATCACGAAGAGTACTTCTAGATGATTTACAAAATGTCCAATGTATTATATTATAATAAAAGATATGAGTTAATATTCTATACGCAGTACAATTCAGTAGGACTCTCCTATGCAGCTTTAGGCATATATCTCGAAGCTTATTTCTGCAACACAAATACAGAATTTATTAAATATTGATATGAGCTTCCCCAGAAGGTGTCACCGTATCTAAGATGAGACTGTACAGAGTGAGTCAACGATTGGATGAAGTAAGTTTGTGCTTTTCGGTGAAATTAACAAAGAAACTATATTAACTGTTTGATACAGTTTATTTTTACGCAGATTTTAAAAATATTAAGGACTCTACAGGGTGAGCCAAAAACTAGGACAGCATAAAGTTGTATTTTTTTTAAATAGAACACCCTATATACGAATCGTATTTTCGATTTAGCTTATAATTTTAAATCTTTTTTATTAAGGATTTACTATAACAAAACTTTATAGTTTCTGAGATAATTAAGTTTAAAGAAAAAAAGTCACAATTTTCAAGCATCAATTCAATCCTAAATAACGTTTTCAATTTTGTGACAAATATATTCAAATTTGGAATTTAGCAAGGCCAAGGATAAGTTAACATAATTTTTATCTAATATTTGCAATAAAAGCTACAGGGTGTTGAACACATCGGCTCAAATTTGAACAAGTTTAAATGAATAAATATCTTTTTTTTTTAAATGGTACACCCTGTATATTTTCATGTTATTTAATAGAGTAATAAAAACCCTAAAAGTTTTGTTCAATATATCCTATACCTATTTATAATAGTTTTTGAGATATTTCAGTTTTTCTTATTTTCCATACTTTTTTACAGAAATAGTCTTCATTATCATAGTAGCCATGGCAAAAACAATGTAAAATAACATTTTTCTGTGTGTCAAATTTATAACCGCAATCGCTTCTTTTGGTTTTTATGTAGTGTAGTTTTTTTTTTCTGTATTCATCTTATATTGTAAAATGAATTTTCCAAAGAATGAGTTAATAGATATGATTTATACAATAGGAGAGGCTCAAAAAAATTGCCTTCTTGCTCAAAGAATTTACAAAATGAAGTATCCTGATCGACGCCAGCCTAATACCCATACTTTTCAAAACTTAATGCAAAGATTTGATTCTTCTGGTACTGTTGATTATCCAAAACGTAAGTGGTCAACAAACCAGTAACTAATGAAGAAAAAGAACTACAAGTATTGTTAAATGTTCAGGAAAATCCTTATATTGGTAGCCGTCAGTTAGCAGCATTATGTCAAACATCACAATCCACGCTAATCGTACTACCAAGAAATATAGGTATCATCCATATCACATGGAATTACACCAAGAATTGCATGGACAGGATTTGAAAGTCGTGTAAACTTTTGTCGTACAATAAATGCGGAGATTCAATTAAATCCAAATTTATTATGCCAGGTAATGTTTAGTGATGAAGCTACTTTTAGAAGTAACGGTGCCGTAAATAGACGCAACATGCATTATTATGCCACAGAAAACCCATTTTGGATTAGAGAGGTGCAACATCAAAACCACTGGTCATTAAATGTATGGTGTGGTATTCATCATAATCGAATTATTGGACCCACTTTTTTAATGAACCACTAAATGGCCATAGTTACCTGAACTTTCTACAAGAAGAACTACCCCAACTGCTTCAAGGGTCTCGATAGGGATGAGCTCGACAGTATGTGGTTCCAGCACGATGGTGCGCCTCCGCATTACCATCGTGAAGTTCGTGCGTTTTTGGACCAACGATATCCGCAAAAATGGATTGGTCGTGGGGTTTCATTGAGTGGCGACATCACCCATTAGATTTCTTCCTATGGGTTATATTAAAAATAAGGTGTATGTTAATCCACCAACAACAGTGGAAGATATGCGAAACAGGATTAGGGATACCTGTAGAACAATAACGCCACTAATTTTGTCCAGGGTCCGAGAAAATCTGCAAAAAAGACTAAATTTGTGCATTGCACAAGAGGGTCGTTTATTCGAACACTTATTAAAAGAAATAATTAATCTCAGTATTTAATAGGTAATTTTTTTGTTTCAATTTAGTATAAAAGTAATATGTATTTGCCTTGTCGTTATTGTTGTGTTAATTTTTTCACATTATGTTTAATTAAACTATTGCCGTTGTAATATAACGAATAATGTATTTCATCATATTTAACCACATTCTGTATGTTTCTGTAGTTTCTTTTTATTATTTTACATGGCTACTATGATAATGAAGACTATTTCTGTAAAAAAGTATGGAAAATAAGAAAAACTGAAATATCTCAAAAACTATTATAAATAGGTATAGGATATATTGAACAAAACTTTTAGGGTTTTTATTACTCTATTAAATAACATGAAAATATACAGGGTGTACCATTTAAAAAAAAAAGTTATTTATTCATTTAAACTTGTTCAAATTTGAGGCCGATGTGTTCAACACCCTGTAGCTTTTATTGCAAATATTAGGTAAAAATTATGTTAACCTGTCCTTGGCCTTGCTAAATTCCAAATTTGAATATATTTGTCACAAAATTGAAAACGTTATTTAGGATTGAATTGATGCTTGAAAATGTGACTTTTTTCTTTAAACTTAATTATCTCACGAACTATAAAGTTTGGTTATAGTAAACCCTTAATAAAAAAGATTTAAATTATAAGCTAAATCGAAAATACGATTGGTATATAGGGTGTTCTATTTAAAAAAATACAACTTTATGCTGTCCTAGTTTTTTGGCTCACCCTGTAGAGTCCTAATATTTTTAAAATCTGCGTAAAAATAAACTGTATCAAATAATAAATATAGTTTCTTTGTTAATTTCACCGAAAAGGCACAAACTTACTTCATCCAATCGTTGACTCACCCTGTACAAGACAAATATACAAACCACAAGCAATTTTTTTTTCTACACATCTAATATATGTATCTTAAAGGTCAACGTCTTATCTATCTTATCAAAATTTTACTTTTAACAATTTCAATGTCAATCATTAATCCGTTTAAGTATAAGATACTTAATTCACCACAATTTTACTTGTGCAATATCCTAAAATTCAATTTTATTTAATTCTTGAAAATTATACTATGTCATAATATTGTCCTATCATCGGCAAATAATGTGAAGCTGCCTCTAATGTTTAAAAGCTCTTCACATCAAGGAACACCAGACATAACAGAACAAACATATCATTAGATTCAATTCAAGTGGATACAATATAGTTACAATTGGGTGTATAAATACATTTATTTTAGAGAAATTTTTAGTTCTCAACCAACTGAAAAAACCTTATACAATAATGGCAGAGGTACAATGTTGTAACACAGTTAGTTCTTAGCTGTATCGTGTATCTAAGAGAGACGAATACTTTTTGCCTTGCCAGAGTATTTTTTTAAGTCTATGTGTCTATAGGGCTGACCAGCCAAAGCTAATAAAACAAAAACATGGCAGAGTGTGGATAAATTCGAGGAATCTAAGTAAATAACGGAATAGAATGTCATACCTTTTCTCCTACAATATAGGCGGAATATTTTACAGGCGAAAAACTGAATTTTTAAATTTTAAATAATGTTTATTTATCTTCTTCTTCTTCTTCTTCTATCTTCTATAATAGGTCCCTGACCTGTTCCTTCTTCGATTTCCTCATTCTGGACTTAAATTACCGCTCCACCTTTTCCGCGGTCGACCTCTACTGCGTGTACCACTAGGCGATTTATCTCGTGCGATCCTTACCAGTCTATCCTCTGTCATTCGCTTATGTGTTTGTTCCATTGTGTCTTACGTTGTAGGACCCACTCATTAATGCAGTCTGTGTTGCATGATTGCCTGATGTTATCGCTTCTTTCTCTATCTAGTAGCGTTTTTCCTGTTATTCGTCGAAGTATTCTCATTTCTGTAGTCTCCAATAGTTGTTTCGTTTTTGTCGTCTCTGGCCGTGTTTCTGAAGTGTATGTCATAATAGGTCTAATTGTGGTTTTGTAGATCCGAACCTTTGTTTCTTGTTGTAAGTGTTTGTTTCGCCAGATCACGTCGTTGAGGCAACCGCCACTTTATTTGCTTTGGCCACCTGCCTTACTTCATCTTCGATGTTGCCATAACTAGTTATGTCGATTCCTAGATATTTGAAACCCATTTCTTGTTGTATTATTTGACCGTCTAGTTCTAGTTTGCATCGGAGGGGTTCTTTTGAGGTTGTCATACATTTAGTTTTTTCGGCTGAGATAATCATATTATATTTTCTTCCCGTAAGATTAAAGGTATTTAACAATCTCTGGAGGTCGTCTTCATTTTCGGCACATATCACAGCGTCATCAGCGTAACAGAGAATTTTTATTTCTGTATCACCCATTTTATATCCTCTACCAAGTCGCACTTCCTTTATTATTTCGTCCATTATCATGTTAAACAACAAAGGACTAAGCGAGTCTCCCTGTCTAATACCGCTATTGACTGGTATGGGTGTTGATAATTTACCGTTAGTGAGAATTTGAACTTTATTGTTTGCGTATATGTTTTCGATGGTCTGAATTATATTGATAGGAATATTTCTCTTATATAACAGGTGGATTACGTCATCTAGCTTTATGCGATCGAATGCTTTTGTTAGATCTATAAACCATAAAAATGTTAGTTTATTGTATTCTAGAGATTTTTCGAATATCTGTCGTAGAATAAATACTGCATCCACGCAAGACCTTCCTGATCTAAATCCCTGCTGTCCGTCTTCCAGTGTTGTAACCGAATTAATTTTATTTTTGATTACTTTCGTAACGAGTTTCAGAGTTGTGTCCAGTAGATTAATACCCCTGTAGTTCCCTGGTTCTTGTTTGTCACCTTTCTTAAACATAAGCATCATTGTGCTGGTTCTCCACCTATCTGGTACTTTGCATTGTGTCAGAATTTTTCCAATGAAGCTTGTGAGTTCCTGTGTTAGTCGCTGTCCTCCGTATTTCAGCAATTCGTTATGAATTCCGTCTTGTCCGGGAGACTTTCTATTTTATAAAGATTTTAGAGCTTTCTCCACTTCTTGAATGTTGATTTATCTATGAGAAAATGCTGGCTTAAGCTTTGATGCATTTATGTCTATTGATCGATTGATTGATTGGTTATATGATATAGCAGGCCAGGGTTTGAAAAGTCCTTACGCTGCAACCTTCGGACTTATTGTATTCCCTGCTATATCCGTTCTAGGTGAACAGGTTTTTTGCCTTTGTCAGCTTGTTCACTAGTTTATTCTCTGGGTAGATTAATCCCTGACGTCTCCAGTAGGCCAAAGTTTCGCACTCAAAGATGATATGTGAGGCGGTCTCGTCTCTTTATCATATTGGTTCTTCGTTGAAGATGTCCATTGTATGTAGGTGTTTTCACAAGCTGTAGTGGCTAGTTATAAGTCCTGTCATCAGCCTGATTTGTTATCTGCTTATACGCAGAATTTCACGGCTTAGTTTGCCGGATGGTCCCCCCAGCAATAGCTTGCTATGTCTTTGGTCCGCAAGGTGGTTCCAGTGGGCCTGGTGTTTTTGATTTGTCCACCAGGACAGCCACTAACGAATAGCAGCCTTAGTAATTTCAAATGCTGGCTTTGATCCAATAAATGAAGTGGCAGATCCTTGTCCTGCAAGTTGGTCCGCTTTTTCATTACCCGAGACACCCTTGTGTCACTAATGAACTGTCAGAAAAAATAAAATACATTTTAAAAAACCATGAAATTATCATATACTAGAGGTCACATTATATATTAAATACACTGTTCACAAATTTAAAAAGTAAAACTCCTCTCATGAATAAATCAAATGTAGTATATTCGATCCCTTACACAAATTGTCCCAAAAAATATATAGGCATGACGAGCCAATTGCTAAAGAACATATTGAATGGCCATAAATATACGAAAAACGCCTCCACAGCGTTAAACAAACACATACAGGACGAAAAATATACTTTTGATTATAACAGTTCCATAATTAAAAACAAAGATGTGAATTAACAAAAATTGCAGGTAAAGGAAATGATAGATATTAAAAACGATAAAAACACTGTTAACGACAGAACAGATAGGGAAATTTGAAATATACTTTTGATTATAACAGTTCCATAATTAAAAACAAAGATGTGAATTAACAAAAAATTGCAGGTAAAGGAAATGATAGATATTAAAAACGATAAAAACACTGTTAACGACAGAACAGATAGGGAAAATTTGAGCCACATTTACACCAGCCCAATTTAAACAAAAATATTAAGTATTCGAGCCTGTTAATAAGAATCAAAAATTGAATATCCTCTTAAATATAAAATTAAATGTATACGTTTTTTTGTTTTTTTTGTGCATTGTAAAATATAAAAAATATATAAAAAAGTAAAACACACTCGCATTTCCATGTATCTCCAATAGACGATATAAAAGATTGAATTTCATTATTAATAGAGTAACAACATGTCAAGGTGTATACCGGTAAAATTAAATATTTTTTAAAAATTTAAATAATGTTCTAAAGTTTTTTGTTTGTTTTTTAAAAATGTAGATATGTTTCTTGTGTGAATATTTTAATTAAAAAAAATATTTTTAGAAAGGGAAAATAGGACCAAATTATTTTGAAAAGGCCTTAAATAAAGGGCGAAACGTCAATTATTTGCATTTTTGTGTAAATAAAGAAACTAAAACCCAAGAAAAGACGAAATAAAGAAAAAAAAGATTTAATCTATGGTTGAAGTATCAAGAAAATATAATATATATATTAGAAAAGTGTTTTTATTAATGTAATGGTCAGCGACAGCTATATTAGATTATGTGCACTAGATGAGTGCCTGTAAATGGATGTTCCACTTCTTTTCATACTCCGTCACGTATATTATAATTGATGAAACACTATTTGTTTATAGCATTAAAAGCTTGTAGTTTCTTAACTGCTCTAACGCAAATTTTGCCATTTTTCAAATTTTTAATTTTCTGATAAAACCAATTGGGCTCTTCCACCACCTCTCTTTCAATTTTTATTTAACGCCATTTCAAATTTTAAAAATAGAATTACCAGAACTAGTAGATTTTGGCAAGGAGGCTAAAAAACCCTAGAAAAAAAAAACGAAAACAATTGTTGATGAGTGTAGCGTTTAAACGGAACTAAATGTTTTGATTAGATTTTCAATGGTAGATTTTATTGCAAAGAGACGAAACACTAAAAAAATCACAATAAAATTGTTAATTAGGAAACTTTAACTGTTTTTTTTAGTTGCTAGCTATCATTCTACCTTATCTCAGTATCTTCAACTGTAATTTAAAGCGATTAAAATCAAATTTATATAAAATGACGCTAAAGATAAATATACCAACAAGCAAATCACTCCACTAAGCACGCGATGACGGTGGTTTAATCACTGATCATTTTTGTTTTTTTGAGAAATAAAAATCAAAATAATGTAAATAGCTTAAAGGTATAAAAAACTACTATATTTTTTGAAAGTACATTTGAAAAAAATATGTATCTATTGCAAAATTTTTCTTAATTTTTCCAAAATTTCTCTGTTTTAAAAAACATATACGAGATAGCTGATAATTTTTCTTTTATTTTTTCAAACTTGAGAGCGCGGTAATGTTTCCTCAATGGAAATGTTACTGAAACTTTTAGGCACCCCGAAACTGGACTTCAAATTTGCTATTTCAATGTTTTCCAATTTCCGAACCTGAATATTTATATATATATATATTATTTATATATATATATATATATATATATATATATATTTATTTTCTTGATTCTTGAACCATAGATTATATCATTTTTCTTTTATTTTGTCCTTTTCTTGGGTTTAGGTTCTATATTTAATAAATACATAAAATTATTGACGTTTCGCCCTTTATTCAAGGCATTTTCAAAATTTTTGCCTCCTAAAAATATATAATTAAATTACATCACATAAAAAAACATATTTAACATTTTCGAAAAAACCCAACAAACACTTCAAACAATAGTCAAAAACTTTAAAAATCTTTTAAAAATACTTAATTTTACCGGTACGCACCTTGACATTTTGCTGTTTTGTTTCTGAATAAAAATTTAAATTTTTACATCATTTTCTGAGGATACGTGGAATGCTAATGTGTTTTATTTTTTTTAATATTTTTTTATATTTTTACAATGCATAAAAAAACAAATAAGGTTTTTTTTTTTTGGTTTTATGTTTAAGAGGATATTCCATTTTTGATTCTTATTTGACTGGATCGAATACTTAATGTTTAAATTAGGTTTGCGTAAATGTGGCTCAAATTTCCCATATCTGTTCTGTCGTTAACAGTGTTTTTATCTTTTTTAATTTCAATCATTTCTTTTATCTGTAATTTTTGGTAATTCATATCTTTGTTTTTTATAATGGTACTGTTATAATCAAAAAGTGTGTTTTTCGACCTGTGTGTGTTTGTTTAACGCTGTTTGAGGCGTTTTTTGTATATTTATGGCCATTTAATCTGTTCTTCAGTAATTGGCTCGTCCATGCCTATATATTTTTTTGGGATTTGTGCAAGGGATCGAATATATTATATTTGATTTATTCATTAGAGGAGTTTTACTTTTTAAATTTGTGAACAATGTATTTAATTTATTATGTGACCTGTGGCATACGATGATATCATGCTTTTTTAAATTGTATTTTAATTTTTTCTGTCAGCTCACTAGTGTACGGTAATGACACATATTTTTGTTGTTTATGTCCTATGTTTTTTGTTTTGACGTTATTATAAAACTTATATGTTCGTTTATTTCAATTATTTTGGTGATAGTCTTTTCGTTGAAATTATTATTTTATTAGTGTCTCTTTTACTTTTTGCAGTATTTTTGGTCGGAATTCAGGAGACGTTAGGGGAGATAGCACGATCAGATAGACCGATTATAACGCTATTTTTTTGAGTTTTTGAATGATTAGAGAAATAGTTTAGATATCTACCTGACCAAGTTGATTTGGTGTACCATTCAGTTAAAACTTTTGTTTCTTTCTTGCGTATAAGTGTCATATCTAGAAAATTTATTTTATTATTATTCTCTATTTCGGACGTGAACTGTAATTTTTCGTTGGAAAACTGTTAATGTTGTTTATAATGTTGTTATAAATCAGAAAAAAACGGAGTAAAAAGGTTTCGAATAAAAAAAATATTAAGTTGATAGTAACTGAAGGAATCGTCAAACACTTCACTGAGAAACATGGCCAAGGTAAATTGAGGTGGGCGAATCTGGATTAATTTGTAATTTTAATTTTAATTTCTTGATTTTTAATGTCACATTATTTTATCAATTGATATTTTTAATTAATATTGTACCCAATTAAGTGTTTAATTCTAAGTCTTGTGAGTGTGCGTTTGTGGACCATGTTAGTTGTATTTTGTTTTTATTTTTTAGATTATACTTTTGAAAAAGCCCACTACGTTTGGGGCGAAACCGTCAAGCAAGAA
>JASJET010000165.1:72500-155000 GCA_034092305.1 Diaprepes abbreviatus | reverse complement strand
GTAGAGCTTCATATAATTTTTTTTCAAAATGTCATTCGTTTTCGAGTTACAAGCCGTCCAAGTTCAAGTTTTTATTTTTTGTTTTTTGAATTACTCGCTTACAGGAAAACCGATTTGACTAATATTTGAAAGATAGGCTAAGTCTTCTGCGCTTCATCATTTTAGTAACAATTCACATTGATTGTTTGCCGCTAGAGGGCACTTTACCTACATTGAAAATTGTTTTTTTGTCATAATTTTTTAGTGTTGACAGCTACAGTAGTTTTTGGCATAATTTCTGAAAGACTGATGCCAGGCCTTTAAAAAAGGTGCTCTTTATTTACATCGCTAAACCCAACGGTTTAGACGTAAATCACCCTTAAAAATTAAGTGGTAAATTTACTTTTCTCATTTAATTACCACCAGCTACCAGGTAAATAGCTATCAAAGTATACTAGAGCTGTCAGTTTAACATCAAATAAATTCGCTTTTTAAACTATTTAATTTATAATCTTAAAATAACTAATTATGGCTAATCAGTAAATATTCATATTATGGATTATTGCGATATACATTTAATTGATAAAAATTAATGAAACAGTACTAAACAAACTAAAAAAGATTCTCAAAATGTCCCCCATTTTCTTCCATACATTTCCTAACACTCTTTAAAAAATGTCGCCTAACTCGATGAAAAATTCCTGGTGTTTCTTTAATAATTTGGCACTTTTCGATTATCCTGAAGCGAAGATCCTCGACGTTGATTACTGGAATATCGTACACCAATTGTTTCAAATGACCCCAAAAGAAAAAATCCATAGGATTAAGGTCTGGTGACCTCGCTGCCCATGCCAATGGTCCACTTCGTCCTATCCATCGCTCAGGATACGTTGCATTCAAATACTGTCGGACACGTATACTAAAGTGGGGCGGAGCTCCGTCTTGGAGGATCCACATGTTGGCCCTTACTTCCAATGGCACATCTTCCAGATACAATGGGAGACGATTTTGGATAAAATCTAAGTATACGTCACCAGTTAATGGGCCATCAAAGAAATGAGGACCAATAAGGTAATCTCCTATTATCCCTGCCCACACATTTAGTGAAAATCTACGCTGATGTTTCGTTTCTACCACATTGTTTGGGTTCTCGTAAGCATATGTGTGGATGTTGTGTAGATTTGTTATGCCATCACGAGTGAAACCAGCTTCGTCAGTGAATAATATGACGCCAATTAATCGATTATCGTGTTCATACTTAGCTAGGATCTGATTGCACATTTCCAACCGTCTCGGCCGATCATCGTCATAAAGAGCCTGCACCTTTTTTGAATGAAACGGGTAGAGTTGTTCTTCTCTTAGTATCCTCCATGAACTAGCCTGACAGAGCCGCACTTCATTCCCAATTTTTCTAGTACTAATACCTGGATTATCTTCAATAATTTCAAGCACTCTTTCTTCTTGTTGCACGTTTCTAGCAGTTCTAGGTCTTCCCCTATTTCCATTATAACTTTTAAAGGAACCACATTCCGCAAGCCTCCTGTGCACACTGGAAAATGTTTGAGCATGAGGGATATTTCTTTCCGGATAACTCTCCATATAATATCTTCTTGCCAACTCTGCATTACCATTTGCTTTTCAATAACAAAAATGGATATCACAATATTCGATATTTGAATATTGGTGATTAGCCATTATTAGTTATTTTAAGATTATAAATTAAATAGTTTAAAAAGCGAATTTATTTGATGTTAAACTGACAGCTCTAGTATACTTTGATAGCTATTTACCTGGTAGCTGGTGGTAATTAAATGAGAAAAGTAAATTTACCACTTAATTTTTAAGGGTGATTTACGTCTAAACCGTTGGGTTTAGCGATGTAAATAAAGAGCACCTTTTTTAAATGCCAAAAACTACTGTAGCTGTCAACACTAAAAAATTATGACAAAAAAACAATTTTCAATGTAGGTAAAGTGCCCTCTAGCGGCAAACAATCAATGTGAATTGTTACTAAAATGATGAAGCCTATCTTTCAAATATTAGTCAAATCGGTTTTCCTGTAAGCGCGTAATTCAAAAAACAAAAAATAAAAACTTGAACTTGGACGGCTTGTAACTCGAAAACGAATGACATTTTGAAAAAAAATTATATGAAGCTCTACCCTTATTTTGTCAAGTAGAATCACCCCCTTAAGTTTCGTGATCGATTTTTGAATCACCCTGTATATACAAACAGTTTATTTCTTGCAAATACAACTCTGGTTCGCCCTCCATACGCGTTTTGACCACCTTATGGTCTCGTCAGTGGAGCTCTCTCAAACCTACTGACTTTTTCATGTCATCTATCGCCAGTCGAATTATATTTATACATCATTAATATAAAATTACAGGACCAAGTTAAGAAATCAGCTATGAAACTAAGTCTGGACTACATGAGAATCTGGTGTACAACAGCAATTGATGACCGTTTTTTTTATACTTAATTCAATGTGAAATCCCACGTTGAGATCCACATATCTTAAAAATTAACTATTTATTCGACACCAGTCAGCCAAGGATTAAAATTATTTCAATATTTTCAGTTTCAATTAGTTTTTAATAACAATATTACACGAATCTTTAAAAGATGTTGAAAAGGGGATGAATATCTCCAGTATTTTTGTTGAGGTAAGATGAAAAGGATGGTGGTTATAAAACGGACGTGAAAACAAAACAAAGTTTGTCAACTAATAAAGTTTTCTCAGTTTTTTGCCCCCTTAAAAAAAAGTTTGCTCACCAATTCTTCTTGCAGTTGATTTCGAAAATAAACACAATTTTGTATATCCTTGATAAAAAAAGGTAGTGTGTTTCCCAGATAATTCCCTTTGTTAAGTTATGTTCCTAAAACATTCGCAACAAGATATAAATAACATGTTAGAAACAAATGGAAACTTTTAAAATTCATATGATGCTTCTATAAGGCAAACATTCAAAATCAATAAAACCATTTGATGTAAGCTAGTTTGGAATAAAAATTACATACCTATTTGTTAACTTTTGTTAATAAAAAATTATTTGCAACATAATAACTTTGAAGACAATAATGCATTGTATAGCTTTAGTGCACAATTTTAACACCCTTTAACATTATAGATTGAAGATAGCAACCAAAAGAGTGTGCCTCTAAGTGGTGATATAATCCATGAGAAAGCTGAGGTTGGTTCGAGGTGCGATAATCACTATATAGCATCAACATTGTTGGAGAAACTGTATCTGCACATGGTTTAGAGGCATATAATATATCAAGAATTGCTCTGTTTTGGAAAAGAATGATTTTAAGGCAGCAAAAAACAGAGTTACACTACTTTTCTGTTCTGATGCGTCAAAAAAATCGTTTAATTAAGCCACATGCTCTACAGGTCGCTAAATTCCGGTGCTCTGTAAAATCAAAACAAAAATAAACTACCAGTCTTTTGGCAAGACAAAAAGAGTGGGCTACAAGTGTCATCTTCTGTGACTGGTTTCAGAATTGTTTTGTTTCAGAGACTTATTTGAGGAAAAATAATTTAGACTTCAAGGCAGTTCTAGTTTTGTCTTTTAATACTATGGCTGTACTCCAACTTATGGACCAAGAAGCTATCCAGGCCGTTTAGTTCTATTACGTTAGACGAACCTTTAAAATCATACTGGACACCATAAAATGTGATTCTGATATGAATATAAACGAATCATTGCAAGTACTGAAGTCATACATAATGAAAGCGTGCTAAAACAATTTATGGCTACATCTAACTTGGTTTTGATGAAGAATTTGTGCAAATTCAAACTTTAATTGAAACTGTTGTTCAAGTTGCAAATAATATAGGACGAGATGGTTTCGAACAGGTAGAATCGAGTGACTTTAAAGAGTCGCTTGGATTGCAAGATGAAAATTTGACTGAAACTGGCTAAGAAGAAATGCTTGACCCCCATTTCATTAAAGAGGAAGCCACAACTAGTACCGAAAAGATATTAAACATAAAAAATCTGAGTGAAAGTGGACTGAAGTCTTGTTTTTAAAAGGCAAATTGTTAATGCCATAGTCGAATATCAATCAAACATCTTTTAAAAGCGACAAAACAAGACAAAATTACCAAACTCTTTAAATTATTGTCTAAGCCTGATAATAGTTATTAATATAATATATAATAAAGCGATCTCTCATTGAAATTGCTTTTATTATATATTTTTTCTATTTATTTTGTAAACTTGGAACATATCCCATACAAATTACTATTCCTTATTCAAGGATTCCGTATTTGCGGCATATTTATGGTCAATTTCCCCACCGATCAAGGAGTTTTGACTGTACGTATTTAAATTATAACCCCATTGAATGAGCGGGCGAAGCCGCGACGGATAAGTAATTGATATATCTATTTTTTAACTTTTGTTAATATAAAATTATCTGTAACATAAAAACTAATCAATAATTTATAAAAGTTACCATTCACCAAATTAATAGAGTAATATCAATAGGTTTTACCGTTATTTGCCTCAAGATTTTTTTATTTTCGTCAATTAAATTCTTCACTCTTCACTGCTCGTATATACAAATACACTCTAATTTTTGCACTGTCGAAGCGGAACCACCAATTTACGTCACGTGCACTAACTCCACGGTACTTGCTATGTTAAGTGCGAATGTGGTACTACAATCAGCTGATATCTATAGAAAGAAGAATCGTGAGTATCGGAAGAAATTGAAGAGAAATGGGAAGCAGCTACGAGGACTGGGCATTAATATGTTCAATTATAAATTGATAAAATAAAATATTCTTTGCTGGGTAAATCCTGGACATACTAATGATCCATGGAAATTAGACTCAAAAAGAGCTGTTTTGGGAAGAAAAATGTAACTAGCGATTTTATTGCTAAAAAGGATATATTTTGGCATAATTAAAAACATACTTCGATGGAAATTCATACGGTCCATGGCTTACAAAATGGCGCCCAAAAAATGGTCACTTTTTTCAGTTTTTCCAGTTTGTCTTGAAGAATAAGGGTTGCATGAAAAAATGTTCCAAACAAAAGTTATAGATAATTGAAAAACCTATCGATTATTATAATTAAAGTTATAGGTGGCGCTACTAGTTCTCGAAATATAATTTTTTTTCTCGGAAAATTTCATTTTTTTTAAATTTATAATTAAATCATATTTATTAATTAACTATCACTTCAGAATTCTAGGAAATGATAGATATTTTTGATCCAAAAAAGTGTGTTTAATCCGAAATTTGTAAGTTGAATAGTTTCCGAGAAAATCGAGCTCAAAGTTGAAAATTCGATGTCGATTATTATTCTTCCTAATAAAGATACAGCGACCAGGTTGACAGCAATTTGTTTGAAATGATGAATATTTTCAAGATATATTTTCAAGATATATTTTCAAAAAAATTTTTTTTTTTGATTTTCCATCGAGAAAATTGCGAAAAACAGTTTTTTGCACTCGAAAAATTGCAATAACTTTTTTGTCAGTGTACTTACGATTATTCTAATACATCTATTAGATTCAGATAAATCATTTCCGATCTCTGGAAAAAAAATTATTTTTCCGATAAAATTTACCGTTTAAAAAAAAAAAAAATTCTCCATGTCGCGGTTTATAAATATTAAGGGCTGAAATTTACAGAAGACATTAATGAATACTTGTAGTTTATCGACAAATTTATCGGTTTCACGAAAAACATCCTTGTAAGATCTATGGGCCTCTGAAAACTACCCACAGAATCTAGCCGACGGTAGCCAAATCGCGCGGATATACTTAGTCAGCGGGTTGCTATGCTGCAGGCGTGCCGCTCAGCTACGGACTACACGCACATATCACTTTGTGCGACTGGTAACATTTTGGAGTAAAGTATATGGGAAAAGTGTAATATTTAGATTATATTATTAACAAAAAGTTATTTCTGACTTTATTAGCAATCCATCATTTTATTAAAAAAATACAGTTTGAACAAAAAGTATACATATATAATATAATAATACAAAATATAAATATACATTAGTATATATATCAAGAAATCAATTAATACATTAATAATTAATATATTATACATATCTGTATACAATTCTACAATAACTTTGTAATAAATTTAATTGAATGAACAATTAAAAAAAAAGCTTATTAACAAATTCTATGTAATAATTTTATAAGATAATATTTTACAATTTTTCTTAAAAATATACGTCATTTCGAACAAATTGCTGTTAACCCGGTGGCTGTATCTTTATTAGGAAGGATAATAATCGACATCGAATTTTCAACTTTGAGCTCGATTTTCTCGGAAACTATTCAACTCACAAATTTCGGATTAAACACACTTTTTTGGGTCAAAAATATCATTTCCTAAAATTCTGAAGCGATAGTTGATTAATAAATATCATTTAATTATAAATAAAAAAAAAATGGAATTTTCCGAGAAAAAAAATTATATTTCAATAACTAGTGGCGCCACCTATAACTTTAATTACATCTATCGATAGGTTTTTCAATTATCTACAACTTTTGTTTGAAACACTTTTTCATAGAACCCTTATTTTTCAAGATAAACTGGAAACACTGAAAAAAGTGACCATTTTTGGGCCGCCATTTTGTAAGCCATGGACCGTATGAATTTCCATCGAAGTATGTTTTTAGTGATGCTAAAATATACCTTTTCCAGCAATAAAATCGCTAGTTACATTTTTTTCTCTATAAAAGTTTAATTTCCATGGACCATAAGGGAAAATGGAAAATTACTGCTTTTGCGGCCTAAAATCTTTGTTCAAGATTCTAGAAAATATCTACTAAAATCTTTATATTTTTCCCCTTTTCATTCACATTTACGATTTGGAATTATTCATTGGGGCAGTTTAAAATAGTTTAAAGTATTTTCATATTGCAGAAATATGCAGTGCGAATAATTTTCGGACTTACGAGAAGGCAAAGTTTTCGAGGCATATTTAGGGGCTTTTTGTATTAACGGCACTTGCAGTCTATATATATGAGAGTGTCTGTTTTGTGAGACGTAATATCCATATATTTGAGGAAACATTATCGACTATATTTAAGAAATGATACAAAAATATATTGAATAGGAGTTTTTTTAATGGTTATTTTTACAATGTAATTCCGAAAGATATTTTAAACGCTGGGTCTGTTTGTTGTTTAAAAAAAATTGGGGAAATACCTAACTAACTTAAACCCGGACGAATTTTTGACTTGCCAAAATAATAATTATTTTTTTAGGTCATAATCAGCAGGTTAACGTTTTGATATGGATGTTGTTTTGAATTTTTACTATTGTATTTTGTTTTTTTTTTATGTTATAAGCCGATTTAAATTTTTTGAAATGTATATTGGCTTCGTAAGTTTTTGAATTTTTTAAATTTTAATGTATTCTTTGTAATTTTAAATTGACGTGATTTCTATGTACATGCATATGCAGCTGAATATACAGTATTTCAGTAAAAATGTTGACACTTTTAGCCTTGACTATTATCGTTTTTACCTCTTCAGAATAATAATTTGAAGGTTCTTATTTTTGTCATATAGGCATATTATTGTTAAGAACATTTGCATATGATTGAGTACCAAAGACTAGTGATTGGTTGAATGTTCTTTTCCAAACCATTTGAAAAAATGCTCCCACTGTGATTTCAAGCATATCATAACTAGCGACCCGCCCCGGCTTCGCACGGGTGCAATGCTGATACTAAATACACTACAGAAAAACTGTGACTATTTATTTTATTTTTACAACAATTATTACATCGGCCTCCGACGCGCTATTTATAGGCACGCTGCCGCCGCCCCGATCGGCCAGTACCGCCGCAAGCGCTACTTCCCGCAATTTTAAATCTGTAATATCTTCGAAAATATTCATTTAAATCTTGTGCTGTAAAGGACCATATAGATCTATATTAAATCAACAATGTATTTAAGCTATTTAATTGGATAAGGATTAATGCTGTATTGGTTAAAATCGCTTCAAAATTTGCCATTATTTGTCGTAAAAAGTAAATGACAAAAAAATGTTATTGTGGGATATCCATGAGAGATAGACATATACCATCGCGGAGTTTTCTGTAGACCTTTTCAATGTGTACAAATAATTAGTACATTATTTTGATAAATCTCGCAGGGTTCAGCCTGCGTTTGCAATGTAAGCGGAAAAAAATATGATAATTAACGACATCACATTAGAAACCTCAAAAATAACAGTATTTCTCCACTATTTAATGGATGTTATTATACATATAAACCTTCCTCTTGAATCACTCTATCTATTGAAAAAAACCGCATCAAAATCCGGTGCGTAGTTTTAAAGATTTAAGCATACAAAGGGACATAGGGACAGAGAAAGCGACTTTGTTTTATACTATGTAGTGATACATCGGAAGCTCATCATTCTGGGCGTATAACTTTTCCTTTACTTCAAAGTAAGCACCACTAAGGCAATATTTTAAAAGGTCCATCACCTCGTCCAGTGGTAGCGGGTTTCGATCTGATCATGCTGCATGCTTGGAAAATGTATTTTTCATTATGTTTAATGTTTCAACTAATGGTACATTAATATAAAGATTTTTCACATCAAGAAATAGACGGATTTTGTATTTCAGTGTATATTTCTTAAATTATTACTATCGGCCAAGCGCTTTCGGTCTAACTCAGACCATCCTCAGGGCTCAGACCCTAGAAACAAGAGAATATGGTCAGCAAATAAGCTTACTCAGTACTCACCAACGACACTCACTCGTCAAAGGGCACACCTTAACCCTGCCAGTCCGCGAACAGTCCCCAACAACGCCAGCGTAGTCTCCACACAGAACAAGTCATGTACAATTAAAAAATTTAAAATTTTTTTTTTCCCAAATCAAAACTAAAATTAAAACATTCAAAACACTGAACAAATTAAAATTATTAAAACAATAAAACATTTGCAATAACAACTCAAAAGAGTGAGGTTATGCCACATATAGTCATAGCATAATATAGCAATAAAAATTGTCCAAAAATTAAACATATATACAAGTATGTGTAAGCCTGAATAGAGATTTAATTTTTAATTTCTTGTTAATTGTATTTCAAATCGATAATTCACTGACAATGAGCAAGAGGAAAAAAATATACACTGAAATACAAAATCCGTCTATTTCCTGATTTCTTCGGTGTACAACCTGTTAATAACTTATCCATTTTCACATCAAGACAATGTTATTCACAATATTCACAAAATATGTGGAATTTTTGATGAATTCGTCCCATATTTTAAAGGCTTTATGATTTTTGGGAGAAGGTTTGCTAATGTACTTGTTCTGGATCCCCTGGAGTTTGTTAGTGGTCTTAGAGGTGTGTTAGGTGTGACAATTTTTGCTAGTGCGCTGATTGTAGTCAGGTATTTAGTCTTTCAATTTCTTTAGTGTCGATTTTTGATTCTATTGATTTAGTTGGATCACCGATTTTTTGGTCGTAGGTTACGATGGCCATGATTATCAATGCGTTTCTACCGACAACCACATTTAAGTCAATATTTAACATTGTTTCCAAACTTTAAACAAATATTTAATTGGCTGATATTTGTTTAGGATTATTATTTACAGTAATTGTTATAATCTTTGAGCATAAACTACTAGAGGCAACATGCAATGCTCCACCGAGGTCGTTACAAGGCAAAGAGAGATGGAGAGATAGAGGACGAATATAGGATGGTTCCAAACATTTAGTTTTATTCTCCATCCTCATCTAAGCCCGCTACTACTATTCGCGGTTTGGAGCGAGAGAGCTAGAACGACTTAGTATTCTCCTTGTCTCTCTTTTTTATTGTGTAGTGCGCGCGGAGCATTGCATGTTGCCTGCAAACGTTTATGATCGAAGATGATAATGTTTATTGATTGGCTATCTTAACATTGATTGATCTTGTGTCACCATAAACTATAAATAGTTGATATTACATTATTTAAAAATCTTTAATAATACTAAAAAGTATCGATTCCGATCCAATTTTATATATCTGGCTAAATTTAACATCAGAAGGGAGTATTTCCAGGAGATAAGAGTCACTTGGTTCTTATTTAGTTACGTCTAGGAATAAGACTTATCGAGATGTGTAAATAAAAGTGTTAAATTTATTAATAAGAATGCTAAAAATTTCTAATAATATAATTTCTGAGATAATTGACTTTTAAGACAAATTATAAGATTACTGAATTGATGAGACCTCGTACAAAACGTAGAAATGAAGAGTATCCAAGTATAAGTGGGCACGCTCGAGAAAAAATCTAGGGCACGGCACAAGGTGTTGTCTTCATTCTTAATTTTGGTTAAAGGATGTTTGTCTTTTGATTTGAATATCCATTTAAATTCATTGGGTATATATCTGTTTCTTTCTCTCTCGCCAAAGCAACGGATATAAATTTTGTAACCTAAAAAATACATTAATGATATATTTAACGCGTTGAAAGAGTATCCACGTTTTGTTATTTTTACAACTAATCTTCTGAAAATAATTCTGATTTCTCGTCCAAATCTTAGTATAATTGTAATCACGATTACGTTAATCTATAGTTCACTATTAATTGATCAATTTACCTTATAATAACATGAATAGAAACGATGACGCAGGGGGTAACCTGAAAGCGTTTCAAGCATATGTTGATTTATGTAACATGTGTCGTTTTGGATATCGGACATGAAAAACCTTTTTCTGTATTTTGGGTCAGTAAGATTTGCTTGTTTTATATGTTATAAAAGTAAAATTTTTAAAGAGGATGTTAACTTTTCCTGCTTTTTGAAGACAATGCAATTTATTGTTTACTGTTTTATTAGTAATTTTTTGCTATATTCAATATAGATTATGATAATCAATTAAAATCTATTAAATTAATTATCTACACAATAATAAACTACATATATCCTATATATATATATATATATATATATATATATATATATTATATTTCTTATTTATTTCTTGGACCTTTATTAAAATATTTTTTTATTTGTTTGTTTTTCCTGGGATTATGGTCCGTTAAAAATGAAATTAAAATTAATGGTGGTGTTATATTTTCTGTATATTACATTTTTTTAAACATTAACGTTTCGGTAATTTGTTTTACCTTCGTCAGAATGTGTGTAGCTAAAAAAACAAAGTATTTAGCTGATTTTACTATCAAATTATTTACATGTTATGTATTTACCTTGAACAATGATTCAGGAACAACACTGCACTCACATGTATATATTTATTTAAAAATTATGTTATATATATATATATATATATATATATATATATATATATATATATATATAATAAGGGGAAGAGTAGTTCTTGACCGACTAGTTAGAAAGGAAAACTTGGAAAACCATTTTAATAATAAAATGTGATAATTATGCAAAAATCAACAGTTTCTACATGAATTTTCCGTTTCATTTTCTAAAAGCCATAAATGGACTCAATTTGCACCCCTGAAGAAGAACATAATAAACTTCCGAAAGCTTGGCGTTTGTAAAAAAAACAGAGTTTGGTCAAGGTCAAGTCAAGGCAGTTATAGGGTTAAAAATGTAGTGTCCATTCTTCTAACTGGACTGTTAAAAATTTTTTTGAAAAGTGAATACACAAAAGAGTGAGTGATTATAATTGGTTTATGAGGTAATTAATTTTTGTTTAACACAAAAATCTCTGTTCTTAATGCATTCGCCGAAACCGTCAGTTGAAAGAGATTCGAAAGAATCAAAACGTTCTGAAAAATAAAAATATATATATACAATAAGTATGACTACTTTATATATGTAGTTTCAATATAAAATGAACCATATTCCCAAGAAAATAACCAACTAAATATATATATATATATATATATATATATATATATATATATATATATATATATGTATATATATATATATATATATATATATATATATATATATATATATATACATGTATATATGTATATATATATATATATATGTTTTTACCTCGAGTGAGGTTGAATTTCGGTTTCCAGTTGCTAGTATTTTCTGTCTTGCCAGTCTCCTTTCCATAGGTTTCTTTCCGACAGAAGTGTTTCTAGGTCACTTTCGCTTTCGTTTTTCTATGGGTATTCAGTTCATAATTTGTTATGGGAGTCGATCCTCAGACATTCTGTTAACATGCCCAAACCATATTAGGTGTTTTTTCTGTATATCCTCTATTATAGTTGTAGCTTTTCTCAATTCTCGAATTCTTTCCATTTTTGACATTCTGGCTGCTCTTCTAAGGAAGAAATCTCAGTTGCGAGTAACATTCTTTTGTTATTTTGATTCATTTGTCATACTTCAGATCTGTAAATTAGTGTACTTTTCAGAATTCTTTCATATTGTATATCAATAAATTAGTTTTATTTGTAATACTTTTTTGCCGCTGTAAGAAGAAGAGTAATAACCACGTTATACAACCAGGGTTTATCCGGCTCGGATGACAGGACCCTGTGAGAGCTCCTGCCTAAGAGACAGGTGCAGCTACTGCCTTGCATTTCGACCTTGGATCATCAAAGGCTACGGGAAGAAAATCTTAATTAAAAATCATCCGGTTCTCCTGGAATGGGAGATGATTTATCGGACCAGCAATTCAATATCCGGAAAATTACAAGCCAGCTAAAAATCTCGGTACTACGCCTCGAAACCAAACTGGATACAATGTACAACGACAAAGTCAAATAAATAGGTTAATCGCTATTGGAGTATGGATCGAACAATTAGGATACCATGTGCATATTTATAGTGGAATAGTCAAGAAACATCGGGCAAAATGTGAAATATCAGCTATGATAGCAAAACATCTAAAATGATCAATAAAAAGCTAGGAACTAATCAATGAACGAGTGAAAATTTTCGTAATTTGTTTATTTCAGTTATCAATTTCTTCTATAAGAAAGCTTTTATTATTTAATTGGGGTTGGTTTCCAACTAAAAAGGGATCTATTTTAGTGTTGAGATTCTGATAAGTAAATACAGGGTTGATCAAAAACTAACATTAATTATTAACTTAAAAAATCGTTAAAAGTGAAATTTTTTGAACGCAAACTCCATATTTTTATAATATTATCTTGTTTAGCATAAAAAATAAGGGTCACTTTGGACAAGGCTGTTCATTCGAGAAATTTGTAGTTCTTGAAATATTTGTGATTTAAACGTTTTTGTATTGTAAAAATGCTAAACGACTTATCTACACAGGAAAACAACTTATTTTAATAAATGTTCAAAATTTCCACATTGAACTTCCAAATATTTTTTGCATCTCCAAGTTAATTCGTCATGGGTGGCCACACGTCAGTGGAGCTGTATCGGACCGAGAGCAACATTAGCAGGAAATAACTGATATATGAACCATAAATTTCAAAGTATGTCGGCAGGATATTGTACCTGCCATCTACCAACTTCGATGTCAGACTGAAAAATATCGCCAGTCGAACGACATCTATGAATCATCGGAGTAACGAGAAATTTTTAAAAATCAAAATTTCAGTAAGAAATAAAGAAATCTTTCTGCCGTATTTAAATAGTTTGTTATATATGTAATTTTCCTTTCAGACAGAGAATATATACAAACAGTTTATTTTCTGCAAATATCGCTCTGGTCCTCTCTCCATACGCGTTTCCTACCGACATACCTTGAAATTTATGGTTCATATATCAGTTATTTCCTGCTAATGTTGCTCTCGGTCCGATACAGCTCCACTGACGAGATCATGAGGTGATCGAAACGCGTATAGAGAGAGGACCAGAGCGATATTTGCAGGAAATAAACTGTTTGTACATATATTTTTCATATTATTTGCCTGAAAGGAGAATTACATATATAACAAACTATTTAAATACGGCAGAAAGATTTCTTTATTTCTTACTGAAATTTTGATTGTTTAAAAATTTCACTTTACTCCGTTGATTCATAGATGTCGTTCGACTGGCGATATTTTTCAGTCTGACATCGAAGTTGGTAGACGGCAGATGTAATATCCTGCCGACATACCTTGAAATTTATGTTTCATATATCAGTTATTTCCTGATAATGTTGCTCTCGGTCCGATACAGCTCCACTGACGAGATCTGGAGGTGATCGAAACGCGTATGGAGAGAGGACCAGAGCGATATTTGCAGGAAATAAACTGTTTGTACATATATTTTTCATATTCTTTGCCTGAAAGGAGAATTACATATATAACAAACTATTTAAATACGGCAGAAAGATTTCCTTATTTCTTACTGAAATTTTGATTGTTTAAAAATTTCACTTTACTCCGTTGATTCATAGATGTCGTTCGACTGGCGATATTTTTCAGTCTGACATCGAAGTTGGTAGACGGCAGGTGTAATATCCTGCCGACATACCTTGAGATTTATGGTTCATATATCAGTTATTTCCTGCTAATGTTGCTCTCGGTCCGATACAGTTCCACTGACGAGATCATGAGGTGATCGAAACGCGTATGGAGAGAGGACTAGAGCGATATTTGCAGGAAATAAACTGTTTATACATATATTTTTCATATTCTTTGCCTGAAAGGAGAATTACATATATAACAAACTATTTAAATACGGCAGAAAGATTTCTTTATTTCTTACTGAAATTTTGATTGTTAAAAATTTCACTTTACTCCGTTGATTCATAGATATCGTTCGACTGGCGATATTTTTCAGTCTGACATCGAAGTTGGTAGACGGCAGGTGTAATATCCTGCCGACATACCTTCAGATTTATCGTTCATATATCAGTTATTTCCTGCTAATGTTGCTCTCGGTCCGATACAGCTCCACTGACGAGATCATGAGGTGATCGAAACGCGTATGGAGAGCGGGCCAGAGCGATATTTGCAGGAAATAAACTGTTTGTACATATATTTTTCATATTCTCAGTCTGAAAGGAGAATTACATATATAACAAACTATTTGAATACGGCAGAAAGATTTCTTTATTTCTTACTGAAATTTTGATTGTTTGTTTATTGTCATTTCTATTTATTTTTATGTCGGATTTTGCTTTTACTCAACTTTGCATTAGTGATATTCCACAGGGTTCTAACTTTATTATTAAAACTAGCGACCCGCCCCGGCTTCGCACGGGTGCAATGCTGATACTAAATACACTACAGAAAAACTGTGACTATTTATGTTATTTTTACAACAATTATTACATCGGCCTCCGACGCGCTATTTATAGGCACGCTGCCGCCGCCCCGGTCGGCCAGTACCGCCGCAAGCGCTACTTCCCGCAATTTTAAATCTGTAATATCTTCGAAAATATTCATTTAAATCTTGTGCTGTAAAGGACCATATAGATCTATATTAAATCAACAATGTATTTAAGCTATTTAATTGGATAAGGATTAATGCTGTATTGGTTAAAATCGCTTCAAAATTTGCCATTATTTGTCGTAAAAAGTAAATGACAAAAAAATGTTATTGTGGGATATCCATGAGAGATAGACATATACCATCGCGGAGTTTTCTGTAGACTTTTTCAATGTGTACAAATAATTAGTACATTATTTTGATAAATCTCGTAGGGTTCAGCCTGCGTTTGCAATGTAAGCGGAAAAAAATATGATAATTAACGACATCACATTAGAAACCTCAAAAATAACAGTATTTCTCCACTATTTAATGGATGTTATTATACATATAAACCTTCCTCTTGAATCACTCTATTTATTGAAAAAAACCGCATGAAAATCCGGTGCGTAGTTTTAAAGATTTAAGCATACAAAGGGACATAGGGACAGAGAAAGCGACTTTGTTTCATACTATGTAGTGATTACAGATTATTTTCGCGTAAAAATCCTGTTAGAACTTTATAACTTTTGATTTATAAGCAGCGAAATTTTGTCTCTTGATTATTTTCTACGTGTTTTCTACTTGTACTTTATCGAATGCGATTTGTTTTTCAAGTAGTAATAAAACTTTGTATTTTTGCGGATCAGACGGGACTACTGTTTTTGTGTGTTCCAACAAAAAGATCTGATAATTTGTTAAGAAAACACTGTAAACCATTAGAGTTTTTCGAAGATTTTCGCAGTGGCAGCGCCTTACCCAGCGCACGCCCAGTTTCTCTGCATCCCCAAAGCGCCTGGATGGGCCAGTGTGCGATCGTGACGCCGACGGAGAGCGTCTGGATGCCCGTCGAAATTTTGCCGACGAATTCTGATTCGGGATATTCGCGACGTATTCGGAAACTCCGAGAGAAGTTTCGTGGTGCAATATTTAATTCGGAAAGTTTTGGGATTCTTGTGACGATTAAAATGTGATTTTTGAATTGGATAATTACTATTTTAGTGCGAAGGTGGGTCATCGAATATTGTTTATGAGTAGATACAGAGTGTTTTATAAATTCCTTCCTTGATTATTTTAATTAGGGTTGTAATTAGCTGATAAAAATCTCAAATAAAAATATTTTTCTTTGAGAAATACTATAAAATTATTCAACATTTTTTAACATATAATAAGTAAATAGTATATGGTTGCTCGAATTGGGTCATTTGCTTAGTTCAGGTAACATTTTTTCTTTGGTGGGGGGAGGGGGGGAGGAGGGAAGAAAAATAAAAATGGAATATAGCTGCGCTCTCGATATTTATTTTAACGCATGCAAATATTGTCTAGATTTTTTACGGTGGGAGGAGAAAATCGGTACAACTTTGTTTTATTGATGTTAAGGTATTAGTTTTTTGATTGTACAAAAATCTTTTTTTGCGTTAATATTTTTAAAGTAAAAAAATCGGAAAGTTAAACTTATTCGTTTTTACTTTTAATATAGTTATTTTAGAGTTCCGTGTAGCCAGCTAGGAAAAATTATTGTTTCGGTCCGTTCATCCGTCCGTCTCTTCGTCACAGATTGATAACTTAGAGAGGGTTTTTATCTTTTGCAGTGAAAATTTATGATTGTGTGCTCACAATTTGTCCAAACCAAACGCTAGTGCGGTATCGTTGAAAAATGCAATTAAATATATAACTTACAATAAATTAAATAAATATAAAAATGTATTTAGTTGTTTAATTAGCGAAATATAAGCCTTCAAATCTGCATACAATGTATGTTCTTTATTTTCCAGCGGTAGTATCTAAAAAATTTCACATAATATCACTTATAGGTAACACTTCCCAAGCCGAATCGTACGTAACTATCTCGAAAAATATTAGATATATTTTTTTATATTAGGGAATAACCCCTTGAATTTTTGCCGTATGTTTAATAAACACACTGTATATATATATATATATATATATATATATATATATATATATATATATATATATATATATATATATATATATATAAAGTTTATTTCCTGCACTCTGTTTTTCTCTTCATACGCCTGACGACCACCTACCACAGACTTCGTTAGTGGAGTTGTGTCGAACCGAGAACAACAATCGTACAAACTTTTATGCTAGTATATTTCTTGTTATTTCTAGTAGGTTCTATAGGTATATCAATAGGGATATAGGGATAGGATATATATTTGAATAGTGAAAATATTAAGAAATAGTAATTAGAGTTTGGTTGTGATAACAGTGTTTAGTAGTTAATATAGTATTGGATTTTCGTTAGCGAAAAGTGTCGTGTTTTATTCTGCAGACCCAGTGAACGCTCTTTAGAAAGACAAAATCGTAATTCTATAATATTTTCATAAAATTTCATAAATATGGTTAACAAGAACGAATCAGAATAAAAAGTTTGAATCAAAACTATATAAAGATGTTCAAAGATCTTAGTAGGAAAAAATACCAAACCAATAAAAAATTAAAAAAAAAATAACTAAAATAACAGTTACAGTTTTTCTTATTTCCTTCATACGCGTTTCGACTAACTTATGCTCTCATCAGTAGAGCTGTAACGAATCAAGAGCAACATTAAAAAAAAAACAACTTACTATAGAAAATTTAAATTCTGGGACATGTCGGTAGGATGTAAAACCTGCAGACATTTTTGATGCCAGACTAAAATATTATTATCGGTAAGAATATTTGTCTCGAAGAGCCAATAATTTGGTTTTTTATACAAAAAAAGTGACTATGAGAATTTTATTAACATACAAGGCAAATCACACATTGAATGAACGATTTTTTTTTGATAACAAATATGCTGTATATTGGTGTCTGTGCCCCATGTTACAAGTTTATAGTTTACTGCA
This sequence comes from Diaprepes abbreviatus, assembly GCA_034092305.1. Classification (NCBI taxonomy): domain Eukaryota; kingdom Metazoa; phylum Arthropoda; class Insecta; order Coleoptera; family Curculionidae; genus Diaprepes; species Diaprepes abbreviatus. Next base: position 136,854 of record JASJET010000165.1, on the reverse strand, counting down.
TTTTTCAAAGAGTTTTTCAGATTATTTAGGATTAATTTAGAGCAGAGTGTATGATGTAGTTATTTCAATTTAAGTTTGCATAGATGGCTGTCTTATTTAAAAGTATAATTATGTAAATATCATCTTATATTACTGACTTTGAGGTTGATTGTTTTTGAATAGTTAATGAGATGTTCGTTGGAACTGCATCACCTGGAGAGCTCTAACAATATGATCATGCATACAAAAAAATTGCAAAATATATTCGGGAAGATCATCGATAAATAATAAAATAAATTTGTGGTGCCAAAGAGTTATCATAATCATGGTCAAACATCGAAGAAATAATATTTTTAGCTTTAATCTAGGCACTGATATTGCCCCTTATCCTTCATGTTCTAAGCTACTCAGAAACAAAATTTTTAAGCAACGTGAAAAGATCTGGCCAAATCAAATGAAAATACTAACATGCTTTATTCGAATCAATCTTTGAAGAGGAGGTCAGGATAATATATCTATGTAAAAAAAAATATTTTTCATAAATAATCTTATCGAAAATTTTGTGAAACAAACTGAGGGTAGAAATCGGCCAATGTAATTGGCATAGTCTCTCTTAAATAAGTACCATCAATGCCTATTTCACTTTAGTTGAAAACGTCACAGCATTGAGTGAATTATTTAATAGGGTCGCCAGAGAATGGGCCACTCTCTTCGATAACACCTTTACGCTTAATAAGAATTTTGTCGAATCCAGTAGAATCTTTATTGGAAGGTTTTGAATGACTTTTATTATGTCGACAGAAGAGACTGTTTGTATGTAAAAATAGTTTATTATTATTTTGTTAGATACGGTCATTCCGAGACGTTAAATTTAAAATAAGAAGCTATTTTGGTATAATATTTTTTTACCAACGGCAGTAAAGAAGATATTATTTTTCAAACTAATATTTTTTAGTTCATTGACAATATTCCACGTAGTTTTAGTTCTGTTATAAAAGCGACAAATTGTATTATTATAATGGGGTTTCTTCTTAGTCTTTTTCTTCTTATTGCGTTGTCTCTATACGAATGTCCTCGTTCCAAATGCCAATCATAATATAAATATGTTAATAGATGAGTATCCAAAATATCTATGCAAGTCTTTCAGCCAAAAATTCTCACGTCTTCAAACAAGACCTTCAACTTAAATTTAAAAGCAGTCCTATATGTTTAAGATAACGATATTGCTTACTCTTGGTAGCCAGGATATGCGTAGGATGCGGACAAAGAGGTACATTTTAAAAGCATCAATTCGCTTTTCTATGTCTAAAGTTCAAGTCTTGTAATCATAAAGAAATACTGAAAAGACTCAACATGTGTATTTTTAGTTCTAAAATTAGGTCTAATCTTATAAAAACTTTTACATATTTCTGAAAGTTTTCCAAACGTGTCCAATTCTTGAAATTATTTGCCTCTTCACATTTCATTGTTCATTATCTGTAGTGCCCAGATATTTAAAAGAGGAAGTTTGTTCAACAGCGCTTTTATTGACAGTCTGTGTCACTTTGCTGACAGTTTTGATAATAGCATTATTTTGAGTTTAGAGACATTCATAAACAGGCCAAATTTCTCATTCTGTTTCTCACTCATGATGTCGGTATCGTCAGCTTATCATATGTTGTGAATTAACTTTCCATTGATTTTTATTTGGTCCATTGTTAAATCAAGTGTTTTTCTGCTTTACCTTGCCACACACTTTTTTAATGGTAATGTTTTCTAATATTGAGTGATTTAGGTTAATCTTAGTCAATTTTTTCCGATAGTTCGATAATAATATCTATGCTCATTCTGCCAGTTCCATTTCATTTTAATATATCTATAATTTTTCCAGCTTTATACAGTCAAACGCTTTACGGTAATCCATGAAATTTGGATATGGTATACACGTTGACATTCTTATCTCTGCACCTTTGCAGTAATACATTTAAAGAAAATACATCAAAAATATTATCTTTATTCTCATCTGCAAACATGGCAAATTTTTGGGTTAAAAATTAACATTTCTTTTAGTTCAAATTTTCATTTTTATAATTGTTAGGATATCTCAATCATCTAATTTTCTTGGGTGATCAAATCGCATCTTTTTAAATTCCTATCCATTTATATTATAATTTGTAATTATTGCTCATACTGTCCTTTGAGTTAAATTTACAGTTTTTGCTATTTCTCCCTATAGTTCGCAATCTAATAATTAAATTTCGAACAGCAACGGGCTTTTTAAGATAGTTTCATGGATTCATATTAAAATAGTCGATAACGAATTAAGAAAATTTGCTGTAAAATGAATTTTATCTTTATATCACAAATAAATTTATGCTTTGCCGATATATTGCAAAATGCCTATGCAAAAACAAAAGGTAATATGTATCTCAGAGATGATAATCTGCTAAATTTTAAAATAAATCTTAAGAGAAAAATAAATGTACCTTGCTCGGTCACAGTCAGGAAGCAAAAGATCTAGAGTTCATAATTCTGGTTCCCCACCACAGGAAAAACCTTTAAACAAAGGATGCTTGACAGATTTTTTTAAAATTTATTGGAACAAACCAACCGAATCAAAAAAGTTACTAAACTAACAAAAATAATACAAAACTCTTTTAAAACAAATATGTTATAAAAAAAATAATTACGTCTGTTTGTATTTAAGAAACTATTTAGGAAATTTAAACAGAACTAAGTAGTTTTAACGTTAGATTTTGAGTATTTTTTGAGTAAGCCAAATTCACTTTTTTAGCTTATCTGTGAGATTTAAATTTTGTCTAATTATACAAACTAAGGTATTTTACACGTGTCAGTCTTTATTTTTTAAAACAATTTTAAAGGATATATTATTAGTACGTTTAGATGTCAAACACTAGTCTTTTTTTTTTTAATTTGTTGGTGCCAATTACTGGAGTTTTTGTTTAGGGTAAATTAAATAACATTTAAGAACAATATAATTTTTATAATAAATTTTGATTAAGCATTAAGCAAGTAACATAATTGTGGTGGGTTTTCTGGTTATTGTTATATGTAAAAATGCAATACTTTTATATATATATATATATATATATATATATATATATATATATATATATATATATATATATATATATATTTAAACAGTTCCTTCCTTATGTTAAATTTTAATTTAATGCAGTTTTTTTTTGATTTTCAAAAAATAATTTTTTTCGACGTCTCCATTTACCTTTCATTTAGTGCTCCCACTTCGTAATATGAAGAACCAATTAACAATTTATGTATAAATAGTAACGAGAAATTTACTTGATGTATGTAGACTTTTGTAACTGACTGTACATCCGTACGATTTTAATTAGGTTTTTTCAATAATGAAAAAGAAAGAACGGAATGCCGAAATCTTTACCAAATTTTAATTAGACGTTTTTATGTTTGGTAATTCGGAACTTATGGAATGACACGCACATGGCTCCTCAGTAAACTTTTTAATAAAAGCCCAGAAGTTTTATTAAAATGAGAATTACTTGAAACTTTTCACACTAACATTCGTAATGAAAAAATATGCTGTGATACGCAGTTACAGGCCTAGCTTATATTATAGGGAGGATCAAGATAAAACATTTCTTCAGGTTTTTATTGTTAATTGACTATTAAATAGGGTGTTGCGAAGATGATATGTAATCGATTGGTTCAGCATTCGTCAATTAGTGGCATAGTAGTACTGATGATGAGATCACTACTACTCTAGCTTCAAGGTGATGCACGTGGTCATCTTTATTCTGTTTTTTTACGAAATATACATTCCCAATATAATATAATATTAAATTGAATTACACACAGTGAGTGCAGTGTTTATTCGTGAATTATTGTTCAAGCTACACCCTGTATATTCTGACGAATGTAAAATAAATTATCGAAACGTTAATATTTTTAACCGACTTCTAAAAGAAGGATGTACTCAATTCGTTGACTATGTATTTTTTTTTTGAGTATGTACACAGATTACTCCGGATCGATGGCATCAATTTGAATGAAATATTTTACGTTGTATTCAGGAAGTTGCTGCGGTGGTTCCATATTTTTTTAGATGCATTTGGTGTAGTAAAACCCAAGATGGTGCTGACAACCAAAAAATTTAATTTTGTCCGATTTTCTCCAAAATTGGTATTTTTGAATTTTTGTGGTCGTACACAAGGAATCTGAACTTATTTAAAAAAAACTCAATATGGCAGATTCAATATGGCCGAAAAAAAAATCAATTTTGTCCGATTTTCTTCGAAATTGGTATGGGGGAGTTTTCGGGGTTGCACATAACGAATCTGAATTTGTTTTTAAAAAATCAATATGGGATTTTTGTTAGTGTTAATTACGAATTTAAAACCTATTTTGAAAAACTCAATTCCTCGATTTTCTCCAAAATTGATATAGCGGGTTCTTGTAAAAGTATTTTTTCATGATTCAATATGGCGAATCCTATGTAGCAGACTAAAATTTTTATATTTTTCGATTTTGTACAAAGGTGGTGTGTTTGAAGATGTAAATAGCGAATATAAAATTATTTTAAACAAATCTAATATGTCACATGCAATATGACGATCTAGAAATTTTAAACTTCCGAATTTCATTCAAAATTCATACTAGGAGGCCTTGATGGGGTTTAGATTTAGATTCATTATAGCGGATTCAATATGGTGGGTTGAAAATTTTACCTTACTCACATTTTTTCAGATTTGGTATTAAGGGGTTTTCGGGGTCGTGTATTATGAATACGAAGTTAATTTTTTATAACTATTCGGTTGATAAGATACAATATGAGGGATTGAATCGGGCTAAGAAATTTACGTCTGAAGTTCTTTAAATATTGATATTGGGAGGTTTTGGGGTCTATATTAAAATTCTAAAATTAATTTGAAATTTAAGACACTGGCTTTACTATGGCAGACTAAACATTTGTTTGACACAATTTTATTGGTATTTAGAGAACTCTAAGAATAAAAGAATTTTTAGTGGTTCATATTAGGGTGATTTGCAATTTTGGATAAAATAGGTACTTTTTTGCCACCTTGAAGTCCTTGCGAGGTACACTACTCTCGATTAGTACTTAGTTCAAATAATTTTTGGATATCATAATGAATTCAAAACTAAAAAACGAAAACTAAAATTTTTGTAAAAAAATTTGAACCGACTTCTAAAAGTGCGATAAAAAGTGAAAAATAACTATAAATTTTTATATGAAATTGAAATTTTTGAATTCGGCGCCAAATTATTTCTAAATGAAATAAATAACTACTAATATATATATATATATATATATATATATATATATATATATATATATATATATATATATATATATATATATATATATATATATATATATATATAAATTAAGGTAAGAAAGCAATTACAAATAAAGTATTTTTAATCTGTTTAAGCGAATCACATTTTGTCAGGTATTAGTTTGGCGCCGACTTCAAAAATTTCAATTTCATATAAAAATGTATAGTTTTTTTTTCACTTTTTAGCGCACTTTTAGAAGTCAGTTCAATTTTTTTTATAAAAATTTTATCAAAAATGTAAAATATAGAAAAAATATAACACCACTTTGACATTTTGATCCCATTTTGAATGAACCAGTATTCCAAGAAAAACAAGTATAAAAATAGTCTTGAAAACCATATACCACTTTTCCAACCCCCTGATGCGATTAGTTTGTTATATATGTAATTCTCCTTTCAGGCAGAGAATATGAAAAATATATGTACAAACAGTTTGTTTCCTGCAAATATCGCTCTGGTCCTCTCTCCATACGCGTTTCGATCACCTCACCTTATTTCCTGCTAATGTTGTTCTCGGTTCGATACAGCTCCACTGACGAGATCATGAGGTGATCGAAACTCGTATCGAGAGAGAACCAGAGCGATATTTGCAGTTAAACTGTTTGTACATATATTTTTCATATTCTCTGTCTGAAAGGAGAATTACATATATAACAAACTATTTAAATACGGCAGAAAGATTTCTTTATTTCTTACTGAAATTTTGATTGTTTAAAAATTTCACTTTACTCCGTTGTTTCATAGATGTCGTTCGCCTGGCGATATTTTTCAGTCTGAAATCGAGGTTGGTAGACGGCAGGTGTAATATCCTGCCGACATACCTTGAAATTTATGGTTCGTATATCAGTTATTTCCTGCTAATGTTGCTCTCGGTCCGATACAGCTCAACTGACGAGATCATGAGGTGGTCGAAACGCGTATGGAGAGAGGACCAGAGCGATATTTGCAGGAAATAAACTGTTTGTACATATATTTTTCATATTCTCTGTCTGAAAGGAGAATTACATATATAACAGACTATTTAAATACGACAGAAAGATTTCTTCATTTCTGAAATTTTGATTGTTTAAAAATTCCCCTGATGCTACTTACGATATGGCGTTTGAAGTGAACAAAAAACACGAAAGATTCTTCAGTATCATCGCCTAAGCGTTATTATTTTTCAACATGTTTCTAGTGCACCTGTAAACCATTAAAATATTAGTCAGACTTAATAACCAGAATAGTTATGTTTTAAATAATTTGTTACGATTAATCCAAATCCAGCTGCAAAATTAATTTATCAATTCAGTATTTTAAATTTTTCTATTGGAAAATTAAAACAAAACAACTGCTTTGAACATTTCCAAACATGTATGAAATAAAAAAAAATAATTGTAAATATTTGTACTTGGTTTTCAAACATAAGAATAAATGATCATATTTATTCGTAAACGTAGGCACTTATAGTCTTCAATCAAGAGTATTTTTTGAGGTTATGGATAAATTTTAAATGGCTGAAATTATATGGATATTAGAATTGGTTTCGGTAACCCCAAAAACATAAACATAGGGTGGTTAAACTACATCGCTCATGGCAGAATAGTCGTAATTCAAGGGTTATATGTTTTTCAAGGTTGGATTCGAATAGTAGATACGGTACTTAGTTCATAAAATACTGACTTTATGTCCGCCGAACGTTAATATTGATGCATTTTAGGTCTGGGCTGTTCACTGATACATATATATATATATATATATATATATATATATATATATATATATATATATATATATATAAATAAGTAGATAAGTTTTTGTCCGTGTAATTTAAAATAAAATAGAATAAAATATTGGCGAAGCGGACGTAAAAATTTGTCAATCTACATGATTTGGAGTGCTCCGCACTTTTTAACACGAGAATCATGTATATTGACAAATTTTCACGTCCGCTTCGCCAATATTTTATTCTATTTTATTTTAAATTACACAGACCAAAAGTTATCTACTTATTTATTTACTTGTTTGGCTTTGAAACACGCTAAGCGATGCTCTCATGGTGGGATCGTTTGGTGCGACACGTGACTTTGGCTGCTAAAATGAGCAGTAGGCTTGCTTGCCAGTACCGAAAAATGCGACCCCTATCCTTTGGGCAGCACGTTTCGTGTACTCAATTTTACATATTTCTGTTTTAATTCACCGTCGCGCCACCATATGACGGTTCTTTTACAAACTTTGTTAATCTGTGTGGTTCTTGTGTTATCAAGTGGACCATCGAGATGTCGCCTTTGTCGTCTTGTTTGCTGTTTTTTGATTTTAAACTCAGCTTTATAGGATACAAAGGCGAGATGATGATTTGTACCGAATGCGGTGGCCTGACGAGTCCCATATTAGGACGAAACAGCGCTGTCGCCATCTGTCGGACCCGGAGTTTTTCCATATTTTGGAGTGCTCCGCACTTTTTAACACGAGAATCATGTATATTGACAAATTTTCACGTCCGCCTCGCCAATATTTTATTCTATTTTATTATATATATATATATATATATATATATATATATATATATATATATATATATATAAACAAAAATCTTTCATTATTCTAAAATATATTTTCATATTACTATAACCTTGACACAAATTCTTATTATGTCATCACAATCTTCTACATACTTAGTCATCTAACTTACGCTTTTCATTTTCAGATTTCTGCTGCAGCGTGAGAACTAGTTCACACCGGAAAACTCAACGTTGCATCATTATTCACTCTGACAAGAAAAACTTTTACACGGATTTTATATGACTAAAGTTAGCTTGAGAAAACTATGAAAGTGAAGTGATTTTAATCGAATTTGACTTTAAAGTGTTACGGTGAAGTGACATTCAAACTGTAAAAATGGTTCCGTCGGAGGGATTTCTAGTGAAAATGGTGGTACTTTCCATGTTCGCTTCAACCGGTAAGAATTGCCAGATAATAAATAAATACATATATATATATATACACTTGCACTACAACGGCATAATGTGGATATATCCACTGCTATTGCATCTCACACGGAGGAATCCGTGAAATCCGCATAAACATATATACGCCATCCGACGGGAGGTCGGAGAAGCCGTGTTCAGTATTTGCATGCTTCCTTCCGATCTGTCCTTTGCACAGCCAGGTGCATGTCGGTACCCTGATGAGTCTAGTAGAGACGAAACATGTACCTCTGCCCTATCACTGTGGCGGGGAGGGTAAGTTTTGACTTTCTTCTCGGTATGGTGGTACAGGTAGGCCATCATCTCGATGGTGGTAGAATAGGATAAATTGCGTTTTATAACAATTTGTTCTAACTGTGCAACCTCTAACACAGAAGGGATATGATGGAGAGAAGTTTGCATTTACTGTTCGCATTTTACTTTCATTCATACGCGGAGCTGCATATAGTTGTACGTTTGCTGAATGTGATTTCAGCACTACAACGGCATAATGTGGATATATCCACTGCTATTGCATTTCACACGGAGGAATCCGTGAAATCCGCATAAACATATATATATATATATATATATATATATATATATATATATATATATATATATATATATATATAATAGATTCTAAAAATAAATACCCTATAGAATAACATGTGTTTTAAGGCATGGTTCACAGTATTTATTCTTAGTTTAATTTTTTTGATTTGATAGGATATTGTTAGTGTTTTCTAGCTAATTAAGTCTCCGGTAGAAAACTAATCCTAAGTATTTTGCTTGATCCGAGTATTGAAGATGGTTAGCTGATTGCCCGGAATCGGAAATCTAGATCTACTAAACATTATGGCTTTATTTTTATCCGGATTAAGCTGGATTTTCCAATCAGCCATTCAACTGTCTAACTTGTTAATATGACGCTGTAGCCTCAAAATTATAAGGCGAAAAGACCCTGAGAATGTCGCGAATGCAGTGTCATCAGCAAACAAGAAAAGTTTGCTCTAATTGTTTGTGGGAATATCAGCTGTATAGTGGGGGATAGGGGGAAAGCCTGCGGCACCCCAGCTCTTATAGATTTGAGACAGCATCATCCGATGACACCACAAAAGATCTGTTGTTTTAAATAGAGGAAATAACAAATGCAAATCATTATCACTCACTTATTTCACCACAATTTACTTTAATTTTTCAATTATATAAATAATTTTTATGATAAAAAACCTGAGAGACAATAGAGGTTATTAACATTATTTTTAAAATAAGTGAATTAATCTGCCTACTAGATGATTAACATCGGTACATAAATAAGTTTACGGCACTAATATAAAATTATTTCCAAGCAATAATAATCACACGAAATGTTCCACATGTCAAAAGCTGAATTATGAAGTAATAAATTTCGAAGGCGTTACTGTTTGACTTTCGATTTTTTTACGATTTATCCGATGTTCTAAATAAAACATCAAAATATGAATTTCTCAATAAAATGTCAACCTTTTTTATTCGAACCTACACATTTCCCGGTGAGATAACCGTACGAAAATAGTCTGCAAGAGAAAAAAAACAATTTATAAAATGTCAATATTTTGATTTTCCTTACGGCATTATCGAACATGATTGTATTAATAGAAAAATGGAATGTGTTTATCTTCCGTTATTCCGAAGGCAAATAAGTCATTTGATTCCTGAAAATTTGTTTTGTTAAAAAATTCCTTGTGAGTGGAAAAAATTGATATGGTAGATAGAAAATAATAATTAAATTTAATTATTAAAATTGATTTTTTTTGCACAAAGTAAAAACTAAATAATTATTTTGTATTGTTATTATTTCAAAAAAGTAGAGCAACAAAATGCTTTTATTCCTTTGAGTTAAAAAATTATTAGGTTGTGATTTGTAGCTAATCCTAATAAAATATCATTCGTATAATCTTAGTAATACAGGGTGTCCCACGACGAATTGTTTGGATCGATTTTTCGGAAAATAGAATTTGGAACATTTTTAAAATTTGGTAGTTTATTAAAGTTTATGAGGGCAATTTAGCTAAAATATTTTCGAGTTATAACACAAGTTGATGCCTTCTTGTTTATTTTAAATGGAACACCGTATATGCTATTTCATTTTTAGATTCTACGCGAAATTATAAACATGTTAAAACATAAGTTAAATTTTATGCACCTCAGTGTTAATAAATGCTCCATTTTAAGTTTTTATCGTAAAAGGGATTGGATAACTTTTGATTACTTACACAATATTATCTGAAATATTTAATGTATCTCTGTCCACTGGTGTGTTTCCTGATGCTTGGAAGGTTACTTATATTACCCCTATCTACAAGTGTGGTGATAGGACGAATGTTGAGAATTATAGAGATATCTCAAAATTCTCTATATTTAGCAAATTGTTTGAACAGATAGTCCATCAAAAAATATATCCCCTATTTATAAGTATTTTTTCTACTGTCCAACATGGCTTTGTCCGTGGTCGCTCTGCGGTCACTAATCTTTTGGCTTATGAGCAGGTTTTGTTGGAGGCGTTGGAGAAGCGTTGTCAGGTGGATGCTATTTACACTGACTTCTCCAAGGACTTTGACAAGGTGGATCATCAGCTTCTCTTGATGAAGCTAAGTAGTATGGGTATCCACGGAGTTTTTCTTAAGTGGTTTGAAAGTTATCTTTCCAATCGAACACAAAGGGTGAAGATTGATGGCGTTGAATCTGCTGATATGTCTGTCACTTCTGGAGTCCCACAGGGTGCACATTTGGCACCCCTTCTTTTTAATTGTTTCGTGAATGACATAGAGGATTCTATAATCTCAAGCAGATGTCTTTTATATGCTGACGACTTAAAGATATTTAAGGTTGTTGGAGAGATAGGGGACTGTGTGGCCTTGCAGGGTGACCTGGATAGTTTTACTAAGTGGTGTGACCGCAATTTCATGCAACTTAATTTAACAAAATGTTCTGCCATTACTTTCTCAAAGAAAAAAGATAGTATAGTTTATAATTACACATTGCACAATACAATGCTGACTCGCTCAGATCATATAAAAGATCTTGGGGTGATATTTGATGAGGGTCTTTCTTTTGACCTGCACGTTAATAGTATTTCGAGCCGTGGTTTGAGGCTTGTTGGTTTTATTAAACGCACACTAGCTGATTTCAGCAGTGTGCAGTGTTTTAAATCTGTATACTGCTCAATGGTTCGATCTGTCTTGGAGTATACATCTCCAGTCTGGGCACCAAACTATGAAATATACAAAAATAAAATCGAGAAGGTACAGGTCCGTTTCTTGAAATTTGTTGCTTTTAAGCAAGATGTGCCATTCAGTGTAATACGGGATTATATGAGCTTGTTATCATTATATAATAGACGCGTTTATCTTGACCTAATATTATTTTATAAAGTCATAAACTCTATGGTTGATGCTCCTGAATTGTCGGGGGCTGTTGGATTCTCTGTACCTCAGAGGGTGCTTCGGGTCCATAATCTTTTTAATGAACCATACCATAGGACAAACTATGCGTTTAACACCCCAATGTCCAGAATGAGTAGGGAAATGAATTCACTGCCTAGGAATGTTGATCCATTTATACTCTCTCTGAACTCATTTAAGGGTTGTATAAAAGAATTTTTAAGTAATTGAATTTTATACATAATAGACTGTAGTGACAGTATTATTGTTTTAGTTAATTGTTATTCTTTTATTATTGATGTGACTTGTGATATTTTGTGATTGTTTCGTTTCAGATTTTTTATTCTTATTTAACGTATTATATAAAAAATGGAATTTGTATGATTTATTGCCGTTAATAAATCATAATGACATGATTAATCTTGTTGAATGTGTGAAGGATCTGGGTGTTACATTTGATCGGGCCCTTTGCTTCGACACCCATATTGATAATATTGTGAACAGGGGTTTGAAGTTGCTCGGGTTTGTGAAGATAATGTTTACAGATTTTAATAGTTGTAGACTGTTTTAAAGTGATATACTGCTCTGTAGTTCGATCAGTCTTGGAATATGCGTCCCAAGTTTGGTCACCTCATTATTTTACATACAAAGAAAAAGTGGAAAGAGCACAAAGAAAGTTTTTAAGTTTCATTGCTTTTAAACAGGGAATGCAGCAAGAGCGGTCTGTATATGATGATAGTGCCGATGCTTTGAGGTAGCTACCATTGTGTGTGAGACGCATATATCTTGACCTCGTTCTACTTGATAAGATTGTTAACTCTTGTATTGATTCTCCTGAACTACTCAATAATATTGGATTATCGGTTCCTCAAAGAGCTTTTAGTGCGCACAATTTCTTTGAGGTCATATATTACCGAACGAATTATGGCATTAACAGTCCTATTTCTCGAATGTGTAGGGAAATGAATTCAGTTCCTACCGAGATTGATTGATAATACATGGTAGGTGGTCCCTTGCTACTACAGAATTACGCTATAACTCGAAAATCCATCTATCAGCGTACTGGAAAAGCTAAACCTGATTTTTCTGTAAAAATTTGGGTGATTCGTCCCGTTGTCCGCTCATCAGTGGGTTTCAGCTTACACCTTCCCAGACACCCGTTGTCGTACTATATTAAATTTGGATCTTATATTTTAATTCACTTTTCAGGGGGGGATGTCGGTGAAATGTTGATAATTACACCTCCACCCTTCAGACAATCAATATTCCTTGAGAATTGGAGATTTGTACTCCAGATCTCGATTACCATGAAGGTATGATTGCTGAACCTGAGAACTGCGGGGACTAATACCCCATCGTAGATTCGGTGCGGTTACGCACTCATGGAACTTGCCCGCTCCAAGAGCATGTACCCATGTCCAGGGATGCCATGTCGTAAGCCTTGTAGGTACCTTGCTACTACGGAATTATGCTCTAACTCGAAAATTCTTCTATCATCATCTGCTTGAATAGCTAAACCTGATTTTTCCGTAAAAATTTGGGTGTTTCGTCTGGGTACCAGCTTTAAAACTCATCAGTGGGTTTCAGCTGACACCTTCCCACACACTCGTTGTCATTCTATATTAAATTTGGATCTTATATTTCAATTCATTTTGCAGCGGGGAATGTGTGAGATGTTGCTAATCACGATATATATATATATATATATATATATATATATATATATATATATATATATATATATATATATATATATATTAAAAATAAACAAATTCACGGTCTATATATTTGAAAAAGTTATTTTATTCTCCTTACGACCGTTAAGAAAGGGGACAGACAGTATATTCTCTGCGAATTCCACTCTGGTTCTCTCTCCATACTAGTTTCGACCACCTAATGGTCTCATCAGTGGAGCTGTAACGAACCGAGAGTGAAATGCACAGAGAACAAATGTCTACTTAAAATCCCCATATCGTAAAATCGGGGTATATTCAGATGTTCGTTTGTACTGTTTAAGATAACAGTCCGGCATCAAGTTCTGCAGGTAATATCCTGCCGATATTTTACGATATGGGAATTTTAAGTAGACATTTGTTCTCTGTGCATTTCACTCTCGGTTCGTTACAGCTCCACTGATGAGACCATTAGGTGGTCGAAACTAGTATGGAGAGAGAACCAGAGTGGAATTCGCAGAGAATATACTGTCTGTCCCCTTTCTTAACGGTCGTAAGGAGAATAAAATAACTTTTTCAAATATATAGACCGTGAATTTGTTTATTTTTAATAAATTTCCTACCGCTCCGGGGTATATTCAGATGTTCGTTTGTACTGTTTAAGATAACAGTCCGGCATCAAGTTCTGCAGGTAATATCCTGCCGATATTTTACGATATGGGGATTTTAAGTAGACATTTGTTCTCTGTGCATTTCACTCTCGGTTCGTTACAGCTCCACTGATGAGACCATTAGGTGGTCGAAACTAGTATGGAGAGAGAACCAGAGTGGAATTCGCAGAGAATATACTGTCTGTCCCCTTTCTTAACGGTCGTAAGGAGAATAAAATAACTTTTTCAAATATATAGACCGTGAATTTGTTTATTTTTAATAAATTTCCTACCGCTCCGGGGTATATTCAGATGTTCGTTTGTACTGTTTAAGATAACAGTCCGGCATCAAGTTCTGCAGGTAATATCCTGCCGATATTTTACGATATGGGGATTTTAAGTAGACATTTGTTCTCTGTGCATTTCACTCTCGGTTCGTTACAGCTCCACTGATGAGACCATTAGGTGGTCGAAACTAGTATGGAGAGAGAACCAGAGTGGAATTCGCAGAGAATATACTGTCTGTCCCCTTTCTTAACGGTCGTAAGGAGAATAAAATAACTTTTTCAAATATATAGACCGTGAATTTGTTTATTTTTAATAAATTTCCTACCGCTCCGGGGTATATTCAGATGTTCGTTTGTACTGTTTAAGATAACAGTCCGGCATCAAGTTCTGCAGGTAATATCCTGCCGATATTTTACGATATGGGGATTTTAAGTAGACATTTGTTCTCTGTGCATTTCACTCTCGGTTCGTTACAGCTCCACTGATGAGACCATTAGGTGGTCGAAACTAGTATGGAGAGAGAACCAGAGTGGAATTCGCAGAGAATATACTGTCTGTCCCCTTTCTTAACGGTCGTAAGGAGAATAAAATAACTTTTTCAAATATATAGACCGTGAATTTGTTTATTTTTAATAAATTTCCTACCACTCCGGGGTATATTCAGATGTTCGTTTGTACTGTTTAAGATAACAGTCCGGCATCAAGTTCTGCAGGTAATATCCTGCCGATATTTTACGATATGGGGATTTTAAGTAGACATTTGTTCTCTGTGCATTTCACTCTCGGTTCGTTACAGCTCCACTGATGAGACCATTAGGTGGTCGAAACTAGTATGGAGAGAGAACCAGAGTGGAATTCGCAGAGAATATACTGTCTGTCCCCTTTCTTAACGGTCGTAAGGAGAATAAAATAACTTTTTCATATATATATATATATATATATATATATATATATATATATATATATATATTAGGTTTTCACGGATGGGAAGTGTGCACTGATTATCATTCTTCAGTAGAAAAATCTTCACGACGTTTCGCCAACATCTCAGCTAGCATTTTCAAGTGATGCTTCCTCGACAGTTATATATATATATATATATATATATATATATATATATATATATATATATATATATATGAATAGTTTGGTTATTCCGGGTTTCAATCCGTTCGTTCAAAAAATCGTTTTCACGACGTTTCGCCAAAATCTCATTTGGCATTTTCAAGTGCGGTTCGTCTCGTTACTCGCTGAGAACTGATCAGATTTTTTGAACGAACGGATTGAAACCCGGAATAACCAAACTATTCATTCTACCATCCGTGAAAATCTACGATATAACATATATATATATATATATATATATATATCTATATATATATATATATATATATATATATATATTAGTTTTTACTTTTTGGGTTTCGGTCATAAGACACTCTAACGAAAGAATAGTGAGACTGGTGTGGGAGGAAACCCCAAGTGGAAAAAGACCACTTGGACGACCTCGGCTCCGGTGGCGGGATAATATAGGAGACCTTAAAGCTATGGATGTAGAGCACTGGATGGAGCTAGCAAAGGACAGAAACGAATGAAGGCATATTTGTCAAGTCGGCTAAAACCCACACGGGGTTGTAACGCCACGGAGTATAGTATATATAGTAAAGGTCATATTATTACTTTATAAGAAATTAACACATGTTTTTTTCTGACGTTTCGGTTTATTATATATATATATATATATATATATATATATACATATATATATATATATATATATATATATATATATATATATATATATATATATATACATATATATATATATATATATATATATATATATATATATATACATATATATATATATATATATATATATATATATATATATATATATATATATATATATATATATATATATATATTAGTTTTTACTTTTTTGGGTTTCGGTCATATTATTACTTTATAAGAAATTAACACATGTTTTTTTCTGACGTTTCGGTTTATTTTATTGATCAAACCATCTTCAGAGAATTACTGTAAATATGAAAAGGACTATGTAAATTGTAGTTATATAAACTAAAAATTTTAATTTCTTACCTAATGTTAACAGGTGGTTCACTAGATTAACTTACATTTAACTCTTTTATTATTTTAATACAAATATAATCAGAAACTTCTTTTTTAATATAAATATAAATATAGAGAACTAATATTATTTTTTGAATGCATTTTTTACACATCTGGTTTGTTTTGCTTTTGACAGAGTACTACTAAAGAGTTTGAAAGTTTCTGGACCATCTGCAATTTTATTGTCTTATTAGATTGGTATATACATTACTCAGGTCATTTGTGTCCATTCTGAAATTCATTGTACAGGATGTTCTTTGAATATGGATCATTTCTTTAATTGTCCTTTTTTTGTAATTAATTTCTTTGTCTAAAATCTACACGTTGTTGAAATCGATGTTGTGTATGTTATCTAGTGCATGTTTGGCTAAGGCGGTTTTATTATCGTTATTGTGATGTCTAATGCTGTATTTGTGATTTTGTATTCTATTTTTTAAATACCGTTTGGTTTGACCGACATATGTTTGGTTGCAATCTAAACAATTGATCTTGTAAATGACATTGGTTTGTTCGTCTTTAGGGATATCGGGTTTAAGTTTTGTATAAAGGTTTTTGAAATTATTCGAAGGTTTTTCAGCTATTTGGATATCATATGGTTTTAGCACTTTTTTAATGGGATTTGTAATTTCTGGTATATACGGCAATGATACGTATTTTTGGGTTATTGGAACATTGCTTTTTGTTAGTTGATTGTTGTTATAGAGTTTTTCTACACGGCTTTTTATTATGGGTTCAACAAATTTCCCCGTGTTAGTGTTATAAAAGTGACGTCACTTGTGAACATCGCTTCTGATTATTTATGTCATCAACTTTATGATAACCTAAATATTTCTATCCGATAACTGCATGTATTTGGAAGCTTTTTACTTCTTGAAAAATTTTCAATGGACGAGTGGGTTTGCCAGGAAAAATATTATCAATTACATGCATACACCAATTTGCGGTAAAAATAAAACCATTTTTAAAATAAAAGTTGGGATATTGTTTATATAAATATTGCTCAACAGCAACGGAAATATGGGGTGGGGCACTATCATGCATATATCCTAATTCTTAATGAAGTAAAATTGGCAAATTTCTCAGAACTGGTAATATGTTTTCTGTTATTATTATGTTGTATTTTTTTAGTCCCTGCTGATTAAAAAAAATATAAATAAAAATTAATTAAAACAAATATATTACGATTATTTATTTATGTATTTTTTTTTTGGAAAAACTATTGGCTTTTAGAGGAAAACTTGAGGAACAAAAAGGTTTCACAGTAAGATGCAGTTGCACCCGAAAAAAAAATTGAGAGGGTAAAATTTTACAGACACGGAAAGCATACCACTCTCTATATTGTTTCACATAATAATTTTTTACAAGAATTGTAAAAAATGTTATGTGTTCCAAATTTGACTTAATTATCTGTAAAAGAAATTATATAAATTAAAAAACCCTGTATCTTAAAAATTAAGAATTGTCTTACATTTATATGATCTTTCATACTTAAAATTAAATCATAAAATTTTTATTATTTGGACACATCCGGTATATTTATTAAGGACCTTTTCCTTTTCTTAAATTCTGCAAAAATAAATCTTATATTTACAATTTCTTGAGGCAACTAAGCCGGGTATTTATAATATATACTTGACAGATCAAAAACGAAAGTTTTGTTAGATTTACCATTTCGAGTTTTACCAAATCCTTTGCGAGTGTATAACAAACAACAGAGCCCCTTTAAAAGCGATAAACAACCGTATTATGAACTTTTTGATTACAACTTTTACTTTGAGCTAAAGTCGCGATAGAAGCCGATTGGATTTTAAAGAAGCCATTTTGAAGTTTTAAAGGGTACTTAGCTTTTAAGTTATACGTTTTCGACTTTAACACTTCCGGTTTTATTGCCACAGTCGATAAGCGGTTTCGAAACACTCTTGTCAGATCTTTAAAACAGTAAAATAGTCGTATTTATCTGATTTACGACGCAGCCGAGATTTTCTTCTAAAGGGGGGTGCTTTTTCATTTTAAGCCTTTCGCAACATTGAAAGCGGCTTTTATCTATACGAATATTTATTAAATTGCGTAATTTATTTATGAAAAAATAAATTTAAATGTATCAAATTATTTCGTTTATCGCATTATTATTGCAAGATCTTTTATCAATTAATTGGCTTTCTAAATACAGTTGGAGCTTTTTCAGATCAGTCAAATAAGTCTATACACGACGGGTCAAATGTTATTCATTTACTACCCTTCAACTCCGTCATCAGATCCTGGACTACCACCTTTCATTAGAGGCCTTTTTCAGGCAGTTCGAATGTATGCCAACTCATACTAGGTTTTCTTACGGAATTCTTTTCAGTTTCGTCACGATATTTTTTAAAACACCTGTTATAAATCCGTAAGAGGATATATAACCACCCAGTAATTCCAGCTAGTCATGATCAGCTGATATAGTAGACGGAAATCATTATCGATCGCAAAAAATAGTCAATTCATTGAACCATTGAAACCACGCAGATATAAAAGTAACTGTACTGATCGTGAAATCAACAGAAAATGCGCCATTTTGGGTAAAGTGAAGCTATAATAACAGTGAATACGCTGTCGCCACTGAAAAATTATAATGATTGAACGTAATCGTTTACCTTCCACTGACAAGGTTTGAAGCAATTTGCATACCTTTCCGAAATTTCATCGACATAAGTAGTTGGACGAAACGAATGGTAGAAAGAGATAAAATGACATTATTACGATATAACCTTACCCAACTTATCCAATTTGTGTCAATTGATTGTTATGTGTGGATGTCTGCCATTCTATTGGTCGGTTGTAAAAATGGATTAAAATTTTTTATTATATTTGTGGTTGTTAAAAATAACTAGTCATTAAAAAAAGCAATATGTTGACGAATCGTTTCTTCAAAACGTTTTATTTTTTGAAAAAAAAATACAGATGAAATGTTAATTAGGTGGTACCCCGTTATTTTCAGTATTTTAATTTGTAATTAAAATATCCTTAGAAAGTGCTAAAAATATATAATACTACATGTTTTGGAAATTTAATGTTATACGAAAATACTATAAATCCAAAAACGTTGTAAAGCAACACTATTGTTTACCTTATAGAGAAAAAGGAAAATAAAACAAATAAAATATGTACACATTCCATTATATTAAACTAGCGACCCGCCCCGGCTTCGCACGGGTGCAATGCTGATACTAAATACACTACAGAAAAACTGTGACTATTTATTTTATTTTTACAACAATTATTACATCGGCCTCCGACGCGCTATTTATAGGCACGCTGCCGCCGCCCCGGTCGGCCAGTACCGCCGCAAGCGCTACTTCCCGCAATTTTAAATCTGTAATATCTTCGAAAATATTCATTTAAATCTTGTGCTGTAAAGGACCATATAGATCTATATTAAATCAACAATGTATTTAAGCTATTTAATTGGATAAGGATTAATGCTGTATTGGTTAAAATCGCTTCAAAATTTGCCATTATTTGTCGTAAAAAGTAAATGACAAAAAAATGTTATTGTGGGATATCCATGAGAGATAGACATATACCATCGCGGAGTTTTCTGTAGACCTTTTCAATGTGTACATATAATTAGTACATTATTTTGATAAATCTCGTAGGGTTCAGCCTGCGTTTGCAATGTAAGCGGAAAAAAATATGATAATTAACGACATCACATTAGAAACCTCAAAAATAACAGTATTTCTCCACTATTTAATGGATGTTATTATACATATAAACCTTCCTCTTGAATCACTCTATCTATTGAAAAAAACCGCATCAAAATCCGGTGCGTAGTTTTAAAGATTTAAGCATACAAAGGGACATAGGGACAGAGAAAGCGACTTTGTTTTATACTATGTAGTGATAAAAACACAAAAACAAATAAAATAAATCACTTAAAACGCTATAAATCCGTTTAAATCGCACGCAACTCACAAAGCAAAAATAAACACAAAAATGGCGTTGAGCCGATACTGTGCTGTTTACGGATAGCGCTACGAAACAACCGATCGATAATAGGAAGTCGCTTATGCGCATGCCCTTATCTGATCAACGTCCAAAAATATGACTGGCGCCCGATGTGCAGAAACGTATTTTTTCGCCCATGGTTTGCCATTTTTTGGCTTTAGCAGCCGACAAGAGTAGGGGTCCATAGTAGAGGTCAGTGGTTGAAATAGTACTGAAATCATTCGATATATTCAGGTATATTAACCGGTTGATACGTTTTTTTTATACAATAAAAACTTTATTATTTTAGTTGGGAATATTTTTTAGATTTTTTATCTAGATGATTTGATTATAATAGATTTTGCCTAATTATTTTATATCTGTTTTGTCATTAATGACTTTTTCGTTTTTTTATGCATATTATTTCTATGAATTCTCTTTTATATTGATCTTTTTCAGTTTTCAAAATCCTAGTTTCGTCAGAATTGAATCTATATATTGGGTTTGCTTTACATATTTGTTATGGGGGGCTGTTGTGTTATGTTTATCAAACTGATGACGAATTTAGAACCTCTTTCTTTTAGAAGGCGGTTAAAAAAGGATCAATAACGGAGTTGTAAGACTGTGACATATAGATAGTTAGACGGTACGAAATTTTAAGGGTTCTAAGTAATTTCGAAACTTTAAAAAGAGTTTTACCAACATCTGTATTTTTAAAGTAAAAAGAAGCAAAGATTGTACAAATATGTTACCTTTGGCAACATTGCCTTCTTATATATACTTCAAGAACATGGTGTCGTTGCTATAGATCTTTGTTCAAACGTGTACAAATATACCATTATAGTAAATGATCGCTCATCGATTTTGTCTATGATAAAATGCTACCATTTTGTCCCCCACAACTTTCCATTAGCTCTATTATTAGCAGACAATAAACCCAGTCCATTGTCTGAACGTCCTCCAACAATAATATAGTAGAATGCATAGAGATTTCCGTAATGACTGGTCGTTTCATTTTCTAATTCACTCATTGCGACGCGGTGTTTGTTTTTAATTAAGGGGGACCACGGATATCTGGAACAGGGGGGAAATTAACTGGAAGCGCTAGGGAACGAGGGGGCCGCTAGGTATTTAACCTGAATAATTAGATAAATAGTGCGGTCGCCGGAAGAAAATTGGTGCATTTAAAGCGGCCATTGAAAGTTAATCGGGTTCTTGGATAAATTGGTCTCGTTTGTTTTAAGCTGGGGTGCTGGAATTTGGGTCAGTAGCTCAGGGAAAATTTATTTTACGCAAGAAAAGTTTATTTATTCTGCCAACGTAGGGTATACTTTGAATCATTAAAATGTGATAAATAACAAATAGAAAAATTTGCATTATACCGGGTGTCAACTAATCTATTAGATAAGTCATAATTTCTAGAGTATTATGTATATCAAAATGAGAATTGGTACAGGTAAATGGTATGTGAAGGGAAGAGTTTTCGCATATTTTTCACTTTCCGGCCACTTCCGGTTTCACCAGAAATGGCCCCGGTTTTGAATTTTTGAATAGAATACCCTGTATATTTGAACATTTTTGGATTTCTGAGACAATTCTAGATCAGAATGTGACATTTTAAAAACTTTTTACGTCTACTTCATTTTTTTAGAGCCACTTTTAAAATTGCGTCTAGGTGGCCATGATCGGACGCAAACTAATCTAAGGGCCTTAGGTGATGTCAAAAAAATACAATCGCAAAGTTTTAGTATGAACGACAGGAATAAGACAAGTTGACAAAATTACGTTTTCATTTCTAACTATTAATTTTCATATGGCGACCCCTTTTTGACACACTTTTCGAAAAAAGCATTCTTTGACGAATCTAACGGTACTAATTTATTTGCGATTGGATTAGACATAAGAACAGAAATTAAATATTATTAAGCAAAATACTGGATAATTTATTTACTTATGACAAGTGCGCCATGGACAACCATGATGCATAATAATTTGCAACTGTTTTTATCAAGTCTTCTTTGGAAAACAAAGCACTCACTTAAGTAGATAATGACAGTGACATACGCTCTAAGAACAGACGTAAAAGTTTCTTAATTTTCGTTAATATTAATAACATATCCACTTTCCCACTTTCAGTATAGATTATTTTAACGAAAATTTAAACTAAACTTAACGAAAATTAAGAAACTTTTACGTCTGTTCTTAGAGCGTATGTCACTGTCATTATCTACTTAAGTGAGTGCTTTGTTTTTCAAAGAAGACTTGATAAAAACAGTTGCAAATTATTATGCATCTTGGCTGTCCATGGCGCACTTGCCATAAGTAAATAAATTATCCAGTATTTTGCTTAATAATATTTAATTTCTGTTCTTATGTCTAATCCAATCGCAAATAAATTAGTACCGTTAGATTCGCCAAAGAATGCTTTTTTTTCGAAAAGCAGTTGTCAAAAAGGGGTCGCCATTTGAAAATTAATAGTTAGAAATGAAACGTAATTTTGTTAACTTGTCTTATTCCTGTCTTTCATACTAAAACTTTGCGATTGTATTTTTTTGACATCACCTAAGGCCCTTAGATTAGTTTGCGTCCGATCATGGCCACCTAGATGCAATTTTAAAAGTGGCTCTAAAAAAATGAAGTAGACGTAAAAAGTTTTTAAAATGTCACATTCTGATCTAGAATTGTCTCAGAAATCCAAAAATGTTCAAATATACAGGGTGTTCCGTTTAAAAATTCAAAACCGGGGCCATTTCCGGTGAAACCGGAAGTGACCGGAAAGTGGAAAATATGCGAAAACTCTCCCCTTCACATACCATTTACCTGTACCAATTGTCATTTTGATATACATAATACTCTAGAAATTATGACTTGTCTAATAGATTCGTTGACACCCGGTATATTCTGGCCAAGTAATGATAAATGTTACATAAAAAAACGAATATAAAAAATATCGACAAAGGCAGACAAAATATTATGTAACACTAAATGACATTAGTTTAGACAAAAAATTGTCCAGAGCTGTAATCCATAAATTTAGATTGGTTTAATGGTTTTGTAAATTAGTACCTTATTGTCCAGTGGTAGCGGTGGTTTTCTACCTATGAGCCAATATAGTTTAATCCTAGTTCTTTTCTTTTTATGAAGATGCGTTTTTGCCAGGTGGGTCTACGACAGGGGCGGATCCAGCCTCTCTCCTTGAGGGGAGCGGTGATATCACAAAAGTACAGTATGGCAAGCGAAAGCAAGTTGTCCCCGGGGGGGGGGGGCAGCAACATTCCCATTTCTAGTGTAAAAGGCAGGGACGGGGCTATTTTTTGAATTTGAAACTCTTGGAGTTGGGGGGGGGGGGCGATCACAAGAAAAACAAGTTTCCGACAGGGGGTAGGAAGATGCGATCAACATACACATTCCTCGTATAAGAGGAGAATCGGGTCTATTTTCCTGAGTTCAAAGCTCCTGGAGAGGTGCTGTCGCAAAAAAAAAGTTGTCAATGGGGGGGGGGGGGGTTGCCAGCAGCATACATATTCCTAATATAAAAGGCAGAATCGGTTCTATGTTCCTGAACTCAAAGCCCTTGGGAAGGGGAGGGGCGATCGCAAGCATACACATTCCTATACTCTATTCAAGAACTAGAGGGAGTAATAAAACTGTTACCTAAACCTCCAACGTACCTGCTTCAGTGCCCCCGGTAACTGAGAACTGCCGTAAATCTAATTATATTTAAATATTATAAGCCTTTATAAATTTACTGCAACAATAAAGTTTCTGATAATTCAATTTAATTTCTGTCAGTGAGCAAAGTACACCTTACAGTGTGTCCTTAGTGATTTATTTTGTTTGTGCTTGTTTTTACATATTATTTGAGATTAGTGAGATACCCAAAAGATGGAGGGCATTTTTTCCTCAACGAAGAACTTATTACGATGGATGTTTATGATGCCTCAAGATATTAATATCTAGATAATAATGTTAAAAGCTCTGTTGAGATGTATTCCAATATAACAGGAGTTCGAAAATCTATCATGTACCGAACACTGACGGAGAAAAAAACGACTGAAATTGTTAGTAATTCCAAGCTATATTCGATCAAAGGCAGACGAAAAACCTCGTTGGAAGAAGAGATGTAAACTGTAATAAAAGGAGTTGTACATACATTTTATTATGAGAAGCAGATCTCAACCGTCGACAAAATTCTAACTAAAATCAATGAAGATCGGGATTTACCTGAAATTAAAAGAACTGAGCTCTGGAAATTGCTCAGAGAACTTATTTTTGTTGGGAAAAACCAGATAGGAAATCTGTTCTTATAGATCGTCCGGAAAATGGCCGTTGGTGAAGGAAATATCTCTCTCAAATAAAAGGTAGAGTTGCTGGAAATAATACAACTTACAAAATTAATAATTTAACTGGACTTTTGAAAGATTTTTTTGAATAAAGTTACTGCAGATAATTGCGAAAAATCCATATAATAAAAGAATAAAAGAAAATGTGGAAACTCGATCTCATGATCGGTGAGAGAGGAATCAATTATAATTAATTTGAGTGAAGATAGCTTCACTGACTTTGATGACGAATAAGATACGTAACGTTTACCAGCGTTAACACAATTTATTATTTAAATTTTCTGTAACATATAAAAATTAATGACATTTGAATCCCTTTTTAGTGTTTAAATTATAATTCTGCAGATGGTTTAAGAAATAAATAAACTGGAATGTCTAATATCCCAAAAATGTTTTTAATTAATAATAAAATGACCAATAGCCCCAAAAAAAATTTTAATATTATATTGACGAATTTATTTTTTTTATATATTATATTTAACTTCTGGTATTTTTGATAATGGGTATTTTGTAAGTATTTAAATTATAACTTAGAATCTTTTGAGAGAAAAAAGCTACGTTTTAGTCTGAATGTGCCTAAAACGGTTTCTATGCCAAAATTAAAAATAATAAAACTACAGTTGTGATTTGTGTTAAATATGTCAAAATTATCTTTATTTTCTAATGTATGTGAATTATTAAGAAATCATAAGAAATACAATAATATTATAAAAACTTTTTATTTTAAATTTATTACCGAATAATATTCTATGCCATAAATACTTAGTGATAATAAATCATAAGAAATAAAATAATATTATAAAAACTTTTTATTTTAAGTTTATTACTGAAATAATACTCTATGCCATAAATATTTAGTGATAAAATAGACCTCCTTTTGTCGCCTTCCGATGCCTATGACAAGGATTAAAACCCGAATTGATGATGAGGTATGAGATGTTTAAAGATAGATTTTAGTTCTTCAAAAAACAGCTTTTCTTACAATTTTAATATTATTGGGAGCAGACTAATAGGTCTATATGATTTAATTCTTCTGTAGGTTTTTCTGGTTTCAGGATTATTAATATTTGCGCCATCTTTCACTGGTTTGAAAATTATTCAGTTTTATCAAGATTATAGAGTTGATTGATGAACTTTACTCTTATTTCAGGTACCTGTTTTAATATTCTTTCTTTATCAAATGATAGTCTGGCACTTTTTTCAAGTTAAGTCACTTCTCTGTTCCAAGTTTAATCTCTCTCTAGTTGTCCTGGAAGTTTCAGCTGTCCAGGAGCATCCACGAATTGTTGAAGTTCAGTTTCTTCATCTGTCAAGTTTTCTGATTTATAGGGTTGAAATACTTGGGTAAAATGTGACGCAAAGACTTCTATTTTTTGTTTGTTACTTTTCGCCTAGGTCCTATTTGTCTTTGTTAGCGGCTGTGATATTTCCTGCGATTGTTTCAGTTTCTTTATAGCTTTTCACAGTAATTAATCAGGACTTTCTGTAGCAGTTAGGTTCGACTAGTTTTCTTGTCTTCATTTAATAAACGTTTTAGTTTTTTACTGCTTTACCAAATTTAGATTTATCATGTGCGGATCTTGTAGCTTACTGCTTCTTTAGTTTACGTTTTTTATAGAATTTTTGTTTGATGGTAATCGTGTTAGTATCCCTTGTTTTTGTTTCATTTGGTTTTGGTGTTGAGCTCCAAGATGCCCGCATTTATATGTTCTACTGATCCTTCAATGTCAATTGCAGTTTTAGACGCATTTTTAGTTTTAATTTTCCGTTTATTATTGCTCTAAAGTTTTCCCGACCTGTTTTTTTAACAATAAAATTTAATTGTTGAGCTCATAGTAATAATATCAGGAGGGCGGTCTAACGACAAGGCAATACTTGATTCTACTTGGAAATAGTATTGGACACATTTTTATTTCCACTAAAATCAATGAGATTGGGAATTTTTCTACGATCTGAGGCCTAAAAAGTTGAGAGATGTTGCAAGTTACTATTCTGCAATATTTTTCTGCTTTTCGGTGTTGCAATTCTTTATCCCATTGTGGGTGCTTGTCATTGTAATCTCTATTTGCTACAAATCATTGATCAAGGGTATTATACAAGCGTTCAAATCGCTTTTTCTTAGTAGTATATTTTGGAGGAAGGTAGACAGCTGCAATTGCTATTGGACCAGAACAGTGTTTTAATATTACACTAGTTCTTTAAAATGATGTTTAGAATCACTGGTTAAATTTATTAAAGTTATTCATCGTCGGTAACTTTAGTTGGGCCTATTAGAAAACTATGAGCTTTACAAAATTTTGATTGCTGTTCTGGAATAATGTTGTTTTCATTGGGAAACCTTTTTAAGTGACTTTCAATTATTTTTTTTAATGCTTGAAAACGGTTAACATATAAACAGGTTTGAGACCTTTTAAATCACTGGGATTAACAGTCTTCCCGAGATATTCCAATGGGCAGTCGCCGGGAGACACCCTGTATGTGTTCAACTTTTTAAATTATCTTCAAATTTCGAGAATTAATTAAAATTCTACAATATGTGCGACCCGTCCTCCTCTGCCGCTTGTCTTATCGCACCGATGTCATTAATACACATTTTATTTCACCAATTCGTCAAGAATTCCTTTATATAACCACATTTTGGATACATCAATTGTCATAATTAGTAAACACAGAATTTCAGAACCCTCCAAAATTGGCAAAAAGGAATGTACGTTAACATGATAAAGTCTACAGACACAAAACAATCAAAATTTTAGGATATGTAGTTGTTAGTAAAATATAAATGAACGTAAACAAACGTTAACATATGTATGTTATAAAATATTAGTATAAATACATGTATTGGAAACAAAAAAGTTTTAAAATGGTGTACAAAGTAAAATAAAATACTATTTAAAATATAACTTACTACAGATAAAAAAATGTTCACACATTATTTTCTAATGAAAGAGAGAAGAGACAAAGGTGACTGAGGTATTTTAGACCAAGTGTGGCCCAGCTTTCTATTGCGAGTTATCTTGTATTGACCCTTGTCTTGGTTTTACAAAGGAATGCGATACAATACTAAGATATTTCTGGTGTATTGGTGTTACACCATTGCGAATGCTGTTGTCTAGTTCGAAATTTTCTTTACGAGATCATTATGACTGCCTTCTTTTATTAACAACGCTGTATGGCAGACTTACTATAAGTCAGCCCATTATGTGGAAGACAAAAAAATCCTTTGTAGCAGTAGCAGATAATTGATATAAACCAAAGTAATACTAGTATACTACTCTAGAGGTTTGCAATGTAATTATTGTTTCTTAGGTTCCTTCATGGAAATTAGATCAAAAAAGAGCTGTTTTGTTAACAAAAATGTAACATTGATGGAATGTGTTCATTTCGGCATCTTATAAAACATATCTCGATGGTAACTCTGAAAGACCTGGGTAAAAAAATGGCGGACAAAAAATGGTCATGATTTTGGGTTTTTTGAGTTTATCTCGCAAAGTAAAAGTTGTATCGAAAAATGTTTCAAACAAAAGTTGTAGATAATTAAAAAACCTGTCGATCATATAACATAAGTTATAGGTGGCGAAACCAGTTATTGACATATATTTTTTTTTCTATAAAATTTACGGTTTTCGGTTTTTTTTTTTAAAAAGACATTTAATAACAAATTACCGATTTAAAATTTAATATAAATATAGGTATTATCATTCTAAAAAAGTATGTCAAACACGGAACCTGTGAGTTTTTTTATTTTCCTAGAAATTTGATGTCAAAGTTAAAAATTCAATCTCAATTTTCCGCTTTCCTAATTAAGATACAATGCTCAATTTTAATGGAAATTGTTTGTATTATTTTATATTCTGAAGGTCTATTTTTTTTTCAATCGTGGGCCGAGAAATTTTTCAAAAACCAATTTTTGCACCAAAAAAATTGCGATAACTTTTCACAGGATGGAGATAAATTTTTTTTAATGCGTGAATTGGATTTAGATGTATCATTTCTGATCTTAAAAAAAATCTAATTTTGGATGAAAATTTTTTTTTTTTTAGATTCATAATCGCGTGGCAAATGAATATTAAGGGCTCAAATTTGCAGAAGATGCTTTTTAATACCTGTACTTTACCTGTAAATTTTTTGAATCCAAGAAATACACTTCCATACGTTCTGTGAACCTTCGAAAATTGGGCCGAATCTAATCGAAAATAGCTGCTGCAGGCTGCTGTCGGCGGGTTGCCATAATTCAGGCGCATTATTCATTGGCGCTTCAAGGAAACTTATGCATCACAAGTAATATTTATAATATTGATGTTGTTTTATTCATTTATATGATAGTAACAATTCGTTTAGTCATATTAATTATTAATTTGTTATTAACAAAATTTTTACAAAAAATTATAGAGAAAATTATACAAATATTCAATTATATATTACATATTATACTGTTTTTTTTCTTTATATTATTATTACTTAATAATTTATTTACAAAATTTTTACGAAAATTTCTATAAGCAAATCATATAAATATTTAAGAATACATTAATAGTTTATTAATATAACTATGCTCTTTAATTTGATAAGTTTCGCTAATTATTTTCGTATTTTTGGAGCGCTAGAAGCAGATGTATAATAATATAAATCAAACAAATAGTATAATATGTAATATATAATTGAATATTTGTATGATTTTCTCTATAATTTTTTGTAAAAATTTTGTTAATAAACAAATTAATAATTAATATGACTAAACACATTGTTTTAATAAAACAACATCAATATTATAAATATTACCAGGGTTGGGAAAAACACGTTTTTTTTAAAAGAACAAAACATTGTGTTTTATTTTAAAAACAAAAAAAAAGTTTTTTATTACTGCCTAATTCGTGTTTTATTTACCATGTTTGAAACATGTTT
This sequence comes from Diaprepes abbreviatus, assembly GCA_034092305.1. Classification (NCBI taxonomy): domain Eukaryota; kingdom Metazoa; phylum Arthropoda; class Insecta; order Coleoptera; family Curculionidae; genus Diaprepes; species Diaprepes abbreviatus. The sequence continues at coordinate 107,211 of JASJET010000165.1, read as the reverse complement.
TAAATATGTTTTAAACTTAATTTTAAACAAGTATTATACATAGGTTTGAAAAGAAAAAAGTGTAAGTAATTAAAAATGTTTAATTATTTCGATTAACGGTTTTAATGTCACTGCATTTACTTTTTTTCTTTTCTTTCTCTCTTCTTCAACTCCTCAATCCTTCACGTCCACATTCTCAAGCGAGCTATGTGGATTCAGCGCCCTCATAACTGCAACCAATTTAGCCGCTTTCTCTGTCCCGAGCCTGTTGCGTAATTTGGAATGTATCAATCCGAAAGTGGAAAATAATCTTTCGATTCCTGCAGAAGACGCAGTCGCAGTAAATAACTGACTTGTGATGTCAAGCATCCCTGGATCCAGTTTGGTCCCAAGTGATTTCCACCACACTGAAACTTGCGTTTTCTTTAAAAGATCTTCCTTAAACATGTATTCCAGAAATGGGAAACTTCTCGCACGGTACGTCAGGACATCTTTCATTGCTTGCGGACTGCTTGAATCTATGAACTCCATGCCCATTGTGTCCTCCTCTTCTGATAGTCATTCACTTTTATAGTTAGGGTCTAATATATAAGCAGCAAAATGTGCAGGTGTCATTGCGGCTTTAAATCTTGTTTTAAGTTGATCGGCTTCTTCTGGCAATCAGTCCGATGAGAGGAGATCTTTCCATATATGTGTACAATCGCTTAGGACGCACATATCTTTCTGAATGAGATCAAGAACTTTTGATACTTTCTCCAGCTTTTTGAGATAGTTCTCAATATTTTCTTTAAAGTCAACATCTTGGATATTCCTTACGATTGTTAAATCTAATACAGACCTGTGCTCGCTGCATACGTTGACAAGACAGTGCCAGTTGTTGACATATGATTCGAGACAATCTGCTAATGTATTCCAACGTACATCTTGAGGTAGTACGAGTGCTTTCCCACCGGCTTTCTTTTACTTTGCTTGTGGAATTAAATTCGATTTCGTTTGGCTTTCTCTAACTAAACACAATAAAAAATTCGGGAAATCCCAGCGATTCACCAGTATATTCGCCGCACGTCAGGGGAATTCCACATACTGATATCAGAATTGCCATCTCTTAGGTAAAAAACATACTACAAAATAATAATATTTCTAACTAATATGATATACTATACTATAATCCAGCCAAAAGCAGTTCAAATAAACGAGGAGCTACCATGACTTTATACCGCACACAACTGAGAACAACTGAGACCTTGTAGGCTATGTTTTTTAATTTCCAAACGTTTGTTCATTGAAACTTCACAAAAATATCTCAAATCATAATATGTCAAGTTTACAAAATTCTTCCACTTTTTTTTATGTATTCTAAAATTATTTTCTCTTGTACATAATTGAAAAATATGTTAACAGTATTCGATAACTACTATGGAGAATACAATACATTTAATTTCAATTTCATTTGACATGTAAGTGACAGTAATGAAACGTTGAACTTTATTTTTATTTGCAGTATTATATATGACGTATATACAACATAATTTTAAATTTGATTTATATGAATTACATTTTTTTTCGTCCATTGCAGCCATTTCATTCTAGTCAAATCCGTATTACAAAAAAACCTGGCGTGACCTTTTTTTTTATGAAATTTATGCAAAAATTGAAAATATAATAGTTGAGCAACAATACTATTTAATATTTCCAATTATAGTATTAATATAATTAGTACCATTTTCCTTTTAATAGAATTTATGCAACTTCATTACAGTGAGTTAATACAAATTACATTAATTTTATGTGAATTTATTCAAAATGCAGTCTGGAAATAATCACGAATATAAATATAAATGTTATTAATTCACTAGCTGATATTTTGGAGCAAAGCAGAGGAGTTTTCTTATGATTATTGTATTTAATAAATTGCACATTTAATTTAAACTTGGCGCGAGTCGCTACCGCGACTCTTGACAACAAAAAATTTTATGATTAAATCGTACATGTATTTTATGTGTGTTTTAAACATTTTTAAAACAGATTGTTTTTAATTGTGTTTTAAACATAGTATGTATTTGTGTAGTGTTTTAATCAGTGTTTTAAACATACGTTTAAAACAAATGTTTTAAACCTTGCCAACCCTGAATATTACATTTGATGCATAAGCAGCTATTTTCTATTAGATTCGGCCCAATTTTCGAAGGTTCACATCGTATGGAAGCGTATTTCTTGGATCCAAAAAATTCACAGGTAAAGTACAAGTATTAAAAAGCATCTTCTGCAAATTTGAGCCCTTAATATTCATTTGCCACATCATTATAAATTTTTGGAAAAAAAAGTTTTTTTTCATCTAAAATTAATTTTTTTTTTGAAATCGGAAATGCACGTATTAAAAATTTTTTTATCTCCATCTAGTGAAAAGTTATCGCAATTTTTTTGGTGCAAAAATTTGTTTTTGCAAAATTTCTCGGCTCATGATTGAAAAAAAAAATTTTTTAATAGATCTTCAAAACATAAAACAATACAAACAATTTCCATTAAAATTGGGCATTGTATCTTAATTAGGAAAGCGGAAAATTGAGGTTGAATTTTCAATTTTGACATCGAATTTCTCGGAAAATAAAAAACTCACAGATTCCAGGTTTAAATTTTGTCGAAAAAAATATATCTCTATAACTAGTGGCGTCACCTATAACTTATATTATATAATCGATAGGTTTTTTACGTCTCTACAACTTTTGTTTGAAATATTTTTCGATACAGCTTTTATTTTTCGAGATAAACTCAAAAAACCGAAAATCGTGACCATTTTTGGTCCACCATTTTTTTTTCACAGGTCCTTCAGAGTTACCATCGAGATATGTTTTATAGGATGCTGAAATGAACACATTTCAGCAGAAAAACCAATGTTACATTTTTGTTACTGACGAAAGTCTATTTTCCATGGAGTTTCGGTTTGAAAATACGTAATGAACATGGTAAATGATAAACAGTCTATTTATACAACTAATTTTCCAGACCAATTAAATTTCGGTTAAATCCTATAAACATATTTCTAAAATGAACTGTACACGACGTATTCTTAAATATAAATATTGCTTTCCATTTACCTGGATAATATATCTCCCTTTCATAATATAATTTTCCGGCTAATCAAGTCCAGAATCTTGATAATCCTGGAAGCTTAGACCGCACGGTCTGTCAAACACAGAGAGGGGCATTTCCATGGCATTAGCAAGATAAGGCCTATATGCACCAACAGATGCATATTAACTGCACAGGCATGCATAATGGATCAATTACGAGAAGGGGAGGACGATAGTGAGTATGAAAAAAAAATATTTTAGAAATAAAAAACTTGGTAAAGGTATTGAAAAATAACAACCGGCCAAGAGAATGTCAGACATGCATTATGTTAGTGTTCTGAAGTAGTTGTTAATTCTACTCTTTATTATTTTTACTTATTATACGAGGGATAGTACAAAGATACAAACAACTGACTGTTTAGAAATGATAATCTTTTTCAGATTTTTGAATCTCAATTACTATTTTACTGGTGGAAAATTTAATATGGTCAATTTTCAACAAATAAATCCATTTTTTATTTTTTTTGATACTTAAAAAGGCGCGAAAATAGTGAATGCTGCTCAATCGCCAGTGCACCAGATTGTTCAACTGTAACAATGAATTTTTAGTATCGGTTTCGACTTATTTCCATTTCAAAATGGTGGCTTTAACTAAAAAAAATATAAATCTATATTTTTTTGCTACTTTTCAACGTTTTTTTTTTAGAAAATTTACAAAATGGCGGATTAAAAGTGCAGATCTGCGAATATTTCTTTGAAATTTCGAGTGATTTTCAAGTTGAATAAACTTGTGGATAGAAACTATGAGACCTGTTGATATTTAAGAGTGAGGGAAAGAAAATAAAACTTGTAAATTATATTTAAACTTGTATTTCGTAATTTTACATTTAAAGGATACAAAAATCACGCTTTTCCTTTAAATATTGTTCATGAATATTCAAAAATTCATAAAATCGTTAGAAATTATGTGTAATTATGCCTATAGAGCTGCCATATTATATTATTTATTTTAAAAATCACTCGTATGTTCAGATATTGATGAAGAATTTGATTGTTGTGATTTTCATACGAAAAATCACGAGATAATTTTGAAGGGTATTTTTTCCATTTTTAGCTGCCCTTTTATATTTATCATTTTGAATAACACTCAGATTGTATTATGTAACTATGAGATATAATTATGATACTTTTTACTTATGGTATTTTCAATCAGCATGAATTAGAAGAAAAATTGAAAAAATATGCATGTTTTTGCCACTCTCAGGATTCCATAGATCTGTCATTTTTATTTAGTGTTTTTTTATTGTAATGACTTGATACAAATAATTTTAACTGATACAGTTATAAAAAAAATTTCAAATACTCGTTTCTTTTAAGCAAAATTCGGCATTTTGGAATGGAAATATTATTGATATTGATACGAAAAAATTCACTATTCTACATCAGCAATTTTGTGCACTAGTGGTTGAGCGGGATTTCCCCTTTTCGCGCATTTTCATTGTCAAAAAAAATTCGTTTGGATTTTAAAACTTCTTTGTTGAAAATCCATCGTATTTTATATTTCAGCAGGAAAATCGTAATTCAAAATCAAAATTTTGAAAGAGAGCACTTAAAAATATTTGAAAACATTACTGATTTATTTTTATTTGCGTCTATTAAATATAAAAATGAGGATTAAAAATAAATTAAAAAATCAACGATCTTCTAGGTAATGTAAATCTATACATTGGTTGAATTATGTTTTTACAGCAATAAAAAATACAAAGCAAGCTCTTATTGAAAAAATTGCACATTTAAAACCCACACAAAAATCCACTTTTTAAATTTTAATTGAAAATAATTATTTTAAAAGGGTTTTAAGTATCCATAAAAATTCATAGATCAACAATTATAACGCTAACAATTTAATTTATGGGTGTAAATCGACTGATGTTAAAAAAAGAAAATATCTTGTTAATTTAAAAATTCACTATGCATTTTTAAAGCCACCCAGCGCTCAGGGATTTTAAGAGAAGCTTTAAAAGAGTTTTAGGTATTTGTAAAAAATTCATAGATTAACAATTATAACGCTAACAATTTATTTTAAGGGTGTACTTCCACTGACGTTCAAAAAGAAATTTTCTTGTTATTTTAAAATTCACTATGCATTTTTAAGGGCACACAGCACTCAGGGATTTTAAGAGAAGTTTTAAAAAAGTTTTAGGTATCTGCAAAAAAATTCATAGATCAACAATTATAACGCTAACAATTTAATTTAAGGGTGTACCTTCACTGACGTTAAAAAAAGAAATTTTCTTGTTATTTTAAAAAATCACTACGCATTTTTAAGGCCACCCAGCACTCAAGGATTTTAAGAGAAGCTTTAAAAGAGTTTTAGGTATTTGTAAAAAATTCATAGATTAACAATTATAACGCTAACAATTTATTTTAAGGGTGTACTTCCACTGACGTTCAAAAAGAAATTTTCTTGTTATTTTAAAATTCACTATGCATTTTTAAGGGCACACAGCACTCAGAGATTTTAAGAGAAGTTTTAAAAGAGTTTTAGGAATTTGTAAAAAATTCATAGATGAACTGTTATAACGCTAACAATTTATTTTAAGGGTGTACCTCCACTGACGTTAAAAAAAGAAATTTTCTTTTTATTTTAAAATTCACTATGCAATTTTAAGACCACCCAGCACTCAGGGATTTTAAGAAAAGCTTTAAAAGAGTTCTAGGTATCTGTAAAAAATTCATAGATCAACGATTATAACGCCAACAATTTAATTTAAGTATGTACATCCACTGATGTTAAAAATAGAAATTTTCTTGGTAATTTAAAAATTAACTATGCATTTTTAGGGGCACCCAGCACTCAGGCATTTTAAGAGAAACTTTAAAAGAGTTTTTGCTATTTGTAAAAAATTCATAGATTAACAGTTATAACGCTAACAATTTATTTTGAGGGTGTACTTCCACTGATGTTTAAAAAAGAAATTTTCTTGTTATTTTAAAATTCACTATGCATTTTTAAGTTCACCCAGCACTCAAGAATTTTAAGAGAAGCTTTAAAAGAGTTTTAGGTATCTGTAAAAAATTCATAGATCAATAATTATATCGCTAACAATTTAATTTAAGGGTGTAAATCGACTGATGTTAAAAATAGAAATTTTCTTGTTAATTTAAAAATTCACTGTGCATTTTTAAGGCCACCCAGCATTCAGGGATTTTAAGAAAAGCTTTGGAAGAGTTTTATGTATCGGTAAAAAATTCATAGATCAACAATTATAACGCTAACAATTTAATTTAAATGTGTACATCTACTGATCTTAAAAATAGAAATTCTCTTGTAAATTCAAAAATTCACTATGCATTTTTAAGGGTACCCAGCACTTAGAGATTTTAAGAGAAGCCTCAAAAGAGCTAAACTATAAAAATGAAAGATTTATTAAAATAATGTGGTTACAATTGCACCTAGGGATCCAACCACGTATCTTGAAGAAACAACGAAGCTAAAATCATGGAAACACACATATAGCCAGATATCTAACTGCTACCAACGGTAATCTAACAGATTCTCAAGACTCTGTGGAGTTCCAAAAATCCTCAAACAAAATTCTTCTCTAAGACCCATCGTCATCGCTTACAATTCTTTCACTCAAAAACTCCTCATACAACCACGTATAGAGAAGGCCGTCTTACGCAAAAAACTCGGAACAGTTCTTAACAATTCTACACTCATTGCAAGCTCCGACGTAGAATCCCTGTATTCGAAAATACCGATGGACGAAGCACTGAATCAGATCTCCCACAGAGAGGGTTTTCGAACTCACCAGATATTGCCTTAAGAACGTATATTTTATGTTTGGCGGCCATATATCTAGACAGATAGATGGCGCTGCCATGGGATCAGCTGTTGCAAATTTATTCATGACCAATTTCGAAACTAAAGCTCTTGAGAAATCCCACTGCAAACCCAGATTCGCTACATGGATGTTGTATTTGTGGTGTGGGTCTATGGAAAACAACAGCTCAGTTGCTTCCATTATTTTCTTAATTCTATCCATTCGCAGATATAGTTCACTTTGGAACTTGAGGAAAACAATCAGCTGCCCTTTCTAGACGTCCTTGTGACAAGGACAATAGACAGACACCTGCAGCATACAGTATATTGAAAACCAATTCACATGAATGGAGACAATGCTGAGAATCGGCAGATTGCTCTGGAAACATAACATACCTACAGCCTACAAACCACACAAAACAATAGGTTTATCTTTAAGAAACTCAAAGCACAAAACGACTAACAACTACATGAATAGGTCTTGGTTATTTTCTGGTATACTTCAATATATCGTAGGATAAAAGAATTGAAGGCAGACATTTGAGAACATTCCTTCGTTAGTAACATGCTGAAAAGGACGTACGCAGTACTAAGTAGAGCTGGAGGAGGAAATATTCATTACCAACTATTGTTTTATCTTAATTAAATGGCTAGTATTTGCTACCTTAACATTTAATTTTCACGAAAATTCTCTAAATTTTCATAACAACCATCATACTTTTTTTTTGCGATTTTTGTCACTTAAAAACTTAATATTTATCCACTTAAAATTTATAAAATAAACTGTTTTTCCTGATACAATGTGTACAATTCATCAAAATTATTTTTTTTATAAAGAAATAAAAAAATTGTGGAATTACCTTATATATCTCACTGTTTTTTAAATATTTGATCGTGAATGAATTTCACCATCATTCAACGAGATCTAAATAGTAAAGAACCATTTACTCTCTATGCTACATTAATACTATTTAATTTATTCCTTTTCAGGGAGGGGTGAGGGTGGGAGGTGACTTAGCATTCCGTTCTTGCATTTCCTCCTTTGAAATACGGTTCATCCTTAATTATCAGCGTCGAAAGTTGACAATAAACTGCTAAAGACCAAACAAACAAACGTCCCCCGTATTCATGCTAACGACGGCCGGTCTTCTCTCATACAATTTAGTGCCTCTAATATATTCAAGCTCTGCCGTCGTGCTTCCGTGCCCTCTGACTGACTAAAGGGCCTTATTTTAATTAACACCGCTCTCTCTAAACAGTCCACCGAATATACGGGCCGGTGCAATTACAGCCCCGACCTATATTCCATGGAATTTACGACTGACGAGCTCTAAAGGGTAATTCTCGCGTTTTACTAACGGATTTATTTGTGTTTATGTGTCAAGAAGATTTCTTCTTAATTGGCTCGTAATAAGGGGCGTTTGGTCGTTAACCGAAAAAACAACAAAGAAGGTTTCGGTTCGGTAACGCTAATGGAAAAAGTGTATACGGGGTCCTAAAACCCAACTCCGAAATTTTAATAAACGATGACTTTTACAAATTTCGTTTTTAAGCAGTTTTTTGGAGATACACTTTAAATTAGTCTATAAGCTGGTCCCCTATAGGAAAAATCTTATATACCTGTCTTAATGTTTTAATTTTAATTTGTTAAGAGGACAAAAAGGTGGCGCTTAAAAGCAACTGTAAAATGTTTGGGGAATACAACGAAAACCACCTATATCGGGTGGCGCTTTTGACCATGTCAGAAATGCAATAATACGACTTCAAAACTTTCTTTTAGATGAAGCAGTATAGCGCTACGAAGAAATCATGGAAAAAAACTCTAACAAATGAGTACGATAGAATTTTTCATTAAAAGTCGAGGTGGAAAATAAAATCAACCCTAGAAAACAAAAAATATTCGATTCAAAATCTCTTCAAGACCTTCTTTTAGATGAAGCAGTACAGTGCTAGGAAGAAATCAGGAAAGAAACTCTAACATATGAGTATGATAGAATTTTTCATAAAAAGTCGAGGTGGAAAATAAAATCAACCCTGGAAAACAAAAAATATTCCATATAAAATCTCTTCAAGACCGTTTTCTAGATGAAGCATTACAGCGCTACGAAAAAATCAGGGAAGAAACTCTAACATATGAATATGATAGAATTTTTTATAAAAAGTCGAGGTAGAAAATAAAATCAACCCTGGGAAACAAAAAATATTCCATATAAAATCTCTTCAAGACCGTTTTCTAGATGAAGCAGTACCGCGCTACGAAAAAATCAGGGAAGAAACTCTAACACATGAGTATGATAGAATTTTTCATAAAAAGTCGAGGTGGAAAATAAAATCAACCCTGGAAAACAAAAAATATTCCATATAAAATCTCTTCAAGTCTTTTTTCTAGATGAAGCAGTACAGCGCTACGAAAAAATCAGGGAAGAAACTCTAACACATGAGTATGATAGAATTTTTCATAAAAAGTCGAGGTGGAAAATAAAATCAACCCTGGGAAACAAAAAATATTCCATATAAAATCTCTTCAAGTCTTTTTTCTAGATGAAGCACTACAGCGCTACGAAAAAATCAGGGAAGAAACTCTAACACATGAGTATGATAGAATTTTTCATAAAAAGTCGAGGTGGAAAATAAAATCAACCCTGGGAAACAAAAAATATTCCATATAAAATCTCTTCAAGTCTTTTTTCTAGATGAAGCACTACAGCGCTACGAAAAAATCAGGGAAGAAACTCTAACACATGAGTATGATAGAATTTTTCATAAAAAGTCGAGGTGGAAAATAAAATCAACCCTGGAAAACAAAAAATATTCCATATAAAATCTCTTCAAGACCTTCTTTTAGATGAAGCAGTACAGCGCTAGGAATAAATCAGGAAAGAAATTCTAACATATGAGTATGATAGAATTTTTCATAAAAAGTCGAGGTGGAAAATAAAATCAACCCTGAAAAACAAAAAATATTCCATATAAAATCTCTTCAAGACCTTTTTCTAGATGAAGCATGATAGCGCTACGAAAAAATCAGGGAAGAAACTCTAACATATGAGTATGATAGAATTTTTCATAAAAAGTCGAGGTGGAAAATAAAATCAACCCTGGAAAACAAAAAATATTCCATATAAAATCTCTTCAAGACCTTTTTCTAGATGAAACAGTACAGCGCTACGAAAAAATCAGGGAAGAAACTCTAACATATGACTATGATAGAATTTTTTATAAAAAGTCGAGGTGGAAAATAAAATCAACCCTGGAAAACAAGAAATATTCCATATAAAATCTCTTCAAGACCTTTTTCTAGATGAAACAGTACAGCGCTACGAAAAAATCAGGGAAGAAACTCTAACATATGAGTATGATAGAATTTTTCATAAAAAATCGAGGTGGAAAATAAAATCAACCCTGGAAAACAAAAAATATTCCATATAAAATCTCTTCAAGACCTTTTTCTAGATGAAACAGTACAGCGCTACGAAAAAATCAGGGAAGAAACTCTAACATATGACTATGATAGAATTTTTTATAAAAAGTCGAGGTGGAAAATAAAATCAACCCTGGAAAACAAGAAATATTCCATATAAAATCTCTTCAAGACCTTTTTCTAGATGAAACAGTACAGCGCTACGAAAAAATCAGGGAAGAAACTCTAACATATGAGTATGATAGAATTTTTCATAAAAAGTCGAGGTGGAAAATAAAATCAACCCTGGAAAACAAAAAATATTCCATATAAAATCTCTTCAAGACCTTTTTCTATTTTCTAGATGAAGCAGTACAGCGCTACGAAAAAATCAGGGAAGAAACTCTAACACATGAGTATGACAGAATTTTTCATAAAAAGTCGAGGTGGAAAATAAAATCAACCCTGGACAACAAAAAATATTCCATCCAAAATCTCTCCAAACCTTAACAAAAATTCTTAAGGATAAATCCATAAAAAAAATTTTCACCTTACAAGGGAAATGCAGAGAAATTTATGGATATTAGTAGAGATGAATTTGTTTAAATTTGACCAACAAAGGAAATGTAAAGGTAACCATAGACACCACAATATATGGTAAAAAGTCGACGATGCCATAAAAAAAAGGAAAATATGTCACGTGATCCAACCAAATTATTAGAGTCCAGAAACTACAAAATACATTGTAAAAGAAATGCATTAAATTTAATGTAAATGTGGTGGTGCCGATGTTGATGTTAGTGCTGGTGCTGGTGTCAGTGCTGGTGCTGATGCTGATGCTAGTGCTGGTGATGGTGCTAGTGCTGATGCTAGTGTTGATGGTGGTACTGGTGCCGAATCTGGTGCCGATGCTGGTGTTGGTGCTGGTCCTGATGCCGGTGATGATGTCAGTGTTGATGCTGGTGCTAATGCTGGTGCCGGTGTAACTTATATTGCTTGTAGAATTGAGAATTTAGAAGCTTAAAATTTCAGTGTAATTGTTTTCCATTCTCCTGCTTCCTGTTTCATCTTTGTGGTTCTTTTCTTTTAAGAAATATTTGATTTTGTTAATAAAATGCATCAAATTTGTACACTCTGCTGCTCAACTAAGCAATTATACCTTTATGAACTACCAAAAATCCACAAAGTTAAGATCAATAACCAGCTCCGGAGGATCTCTAACAAGTACATTAGCAAAGTTTCTTTTAAAAATCATCTACTTGTTAGAAGGTTAGATGAATATAAGTTAAGAACTCCACACATAGCGTATACATATTTATGTGGCTTTCACGGATTCCTCCGTGTGAGATGCAATAGCAGTGGATATATGCACGTTATGCGGAGGAATCCGAAGCCGCGTTCAGTATTTGCATGCTTCCTTCCTATCTGTCCTTTTGCACAGCCAGGTGCATGTCGGTACCCTGATGAGTCTAGTAGAGACGAAACATGTATCTCTGCCGTATCACTGTGGCGGGGAGGGTAAGTTTTGACTTTCTTCTCGGTATGGTGGTACAAGTAGGCCATCATCTCGATGGTGGTGGAATAGGATAAATTGCATTTTATAACAATATATTCTAACTGTGCAACCTTTAACACAGAAAGAATAAGATGGAGAGAAGTTTGCATTTACTGTTCGTATTTTACTTCATATATATATATATATATATATATATATATATATATATATATATATATATATATATATATATATATGTATGTAGACTTAGGTATAGGACATGATACACAAAATGTACCTAGAATCTTGTGCCGAATCCAAAAATTCAATAATATATAGGATGTTCCATTTAAAATAAGTAAGTTAAGTTGACACCTACTTCCGATATAACCGGAAGTACCACCATCTTCAAAATAATATTTTAACTGGGTTATGTTAGTATACTGTCCAATTTCCAAAATCTTCCTATTAATAGTTTTCCATTATATATTGAATTGGTTCCCTGCGGGACATCCTATATATGGATTGCTCTTATAACCTTCGTTTTTGAATTCAAGTAAAAATCAAAAGCTTTTGATTAATTTAGAACACGATATTATATAACTCGAAAACATAATTTTTCCTCTTACGTCCGCTATTCTATTTTTTTTTTGTTTAAAATACAATCGCATGTTCAGACCGAATTTTCCAAAGGAAACTTTTATATCGTCAGCATAATGATAAATACATCGTACGCATAAATAGAGACGATTTTATATTATACCTCTTCTTTTTCGGTCTCATTTATTTTTCCATACTGTTACCCTTGGAAGCGTAAAGATATTTATATCTGTTACATGCCCGATGAGTATCCTTTAGTAAATTATATGTATTAAAATGAACGGGCCGCTCCGAACGATAATTTCTTGAGATCTTGCCAAATTCTTATTTGCTTTGGAATATGTAAATTAAAATGAATTCTCCTTGCAAAATGGTCTTTATAGAGCACGAAATTTGTTTTTTAGTCATGGAGCGCAATGAGTTTTGTAGCCGATGAAGAGACATGGCTCCAACAAAGTTTTTTTATATGTATTTTGACCCCTGTTTACGAATATCAAGAGTGGATTACCGAAAAATGGTGAGGTAATTTGGATGGTAATTTGCTAATAATTAAAAAAAACTACAAGTTTCAATGCAACAATGTAATGTTTTTATTGCCTTTTAACACCATATACTAATAGCGTTTCATCAATTATAACGACCGCACCACCGTGAGTAAAGGAAAGTGGATGCCTACTTACTTACAGGTACTCAACTAGTGAACATAATCCATTATGGCTTCTGATGATCATTTAACAAGAGAAGATTTAGGATACAGTTTCTTGAATGCCATTTCCTACATTCAATCATTGATAAGAAATTCGAGGTCTAAGACCCACAACAAGGACTGTTGTGGAACTTAACATCTTACCACCGATTTCCGGCAAAACTGGACTTAAATAGAGGTCCAAGTTTGTGGGGAGTACAAGGATGTCTGAGAAAGATACCGGTGGATCCCACTGATGAGTCCACCACTGGTATCGGGACGAAACATCCGTACATTTTAGGTGGTCGCATATTAGATAGTGATTATATGTCTTCAACACCAGAGACATGATTGCAACAGGACCTAGCAGGATAGCTTTTTAGGTCTCATTTGGATCATCTCCATGAAGATAAATGCAAACTACTAGCATATTTTGTTCTTTTATGATGAGTTACAACATCCGTTCTTATCTACCAACGAACCAATTCATAGATTTTTTTGGGACGGCAAAATATTCTGTTTCAGGTCTCATTTCGTAGTAGTTGGATGCTTTGATCACCAATCTCGCATCAGAATATCGAAATTTAAAATGGCGAATTCAATATGACGGCCAATAACTCCCGAAATGCATATTATGGCTATAAAGGAGGGTACAACCTACTTGAATTTCAGTTACGGAAATTTATGACATCGCTGATTACGAATCTGGCATCAGAATATCGAAATTCAAAATGGCGGATCTAAAATGACGGCCAATAACCCCGAAATGCATATTCTGATGCAAGATTCATAATCAAAGATATCATAAACCCTCGCAAACAAACTTTCAAGTGGGTTGTTGGCCGCCATTTTGAATTTCGATATTTTGATGCCAGATTGGTAATCAATGTGTGTTTTCAAAAATTTTTGGTTTATTGGATCCACCATGTTGATTTTTCCAAAAGTCACGATTTAAAAAAATTACATAAATATAACTTGAAAACGCGCCCACATAGAACTCTCTAAGTTATGTCAAATTTTAGACAAAGGGGTGATAGGTTGGACAAACATATATATATATATATATATATATATATATATATATATATATATATATATATATATATATATATATATATATAATATCTTCCAGATATTTGAACCATAGATTATATTATTTTCTCTTTATTTTGTCTTTTCTTGGGTTTAGGTTAGGTTTAACAAAAAATCAAAAACAATTTGACGTTTCGCCCTCTATTTAAGACATCCTCAAAAATTTTTTGTTTTTTTTATTTATTGATCTTCCTAAAAATATATTTTTTATATAATTTAAAACATTCATACACAAACATACTTACAATTTTAAAAAATAAACAAACACTTTAAAAAACTATTCAAATTTCTAAAACAGTATTTAATTTTACAACAGTACAGGGTGAGTCAACGATTGGATGAAGTAGGTTTGTGCCTTTTCGGTGAAATTAACAAAGAAACTATATTTATTGTTTGATACAGTTTATTTTTACGCAGATTTTAAAAATATTTAGGACTCTACAGGGTGAGCCAAAAAACTAGGACAGCATAAAGTTGTATTTTTTTAAATAGAACACCCTATATACGAATCGTATTTTCGATTTAGCTTATAATTTAAAATCCTTTTTATTAAGGGTTTACTATAACAAAACTTTATAGTTTCTGAGATAATTAAGTTTAAAGAAAAAAAGTCACATTTTCAAGCATCAATTCAATCCTAAATAACGTTTTCAAATTTGGAATTTAGCAAGGCCAAGGACAAGTTAACATAATTTTTACCTAATATTTGCAATAAAAGCTACAGGGTGTTGAACACATCGGCTCAAATTTGAACAAGTTTAAATGAATAAATATCTTTTTTTTAAATGATACACCCTGTATATTTTCATGTTATTTAATAGAGTAATAAAAACCCTAAAAGTTTTGTTCAATATATCCTATACCTATTTATAATAGTTTTTGAGATATTTCAGTTTTTCTTATTTTCCATACTTTTTTACAGAAATAGTCTTCATTATCATAGTAGCCATGGCAAAAACAATGTAAAAGAACATTTTTCTGTGTGTCAAATTTATAACCGCAATCGCTTCTTTTGGTTTTTATGTAGTGTAGTTTGGTTTTTTTTGCATTCATCTTATATTGTAAAATGAATTTTCCAAAGAATGAGTTAATATATATGATTTATATAATAGGAGAGGCTCAAAAAAATTGCCTTCTTGCTCAAAGAATTTACAAAATGAAGTATCCTGATCGACGCCAGCCTAATACCCATACTTTTCAAAACTTAATGCAAAGATTTGATTCTTCTGGTACTGTTGATTATCCAAAACGTAAAGTGGTCAACAAACCAGTAACTAATGAAGAAAAAGAACTACAAGTATTGTTAAATGTTCAGGAAAATCCTTATATTGGTAGCCGTCAGTTAGCAGCATTATGTGAAACATCACAATCCACCGCTAATCGTATTACCAAGAAATATAGGTATCATCCATATCACATGGAATTACACCAAGAATTGCATGGACCGGATTTTGAAAGTCGTGTAAACTTTTGTCGTACAATAAATGCGGAGATTCAATTAAATCCAAATTTATTATGCAAGGTATTGTTTAGTGATGAAGGTACTTTTAGAAGTAACGGTGCCGTAAATAGACGCAACATGCATTATTATGCCACAGAAAACCCATTTTGGATTAGAGAGGTGCAACATCAAAACCACTGGTTATTAAATGTTTGGTGTGGTATTCATCATAATCGAATTATTGGACCCCACTTTTTTAATGAACCACTAAATGGCCATAGTTACCTGAACTTTCTACAAGAAGAACTACCCCAACTGCTTCAAGGTCTCGATAGGGATGAGCTCGACAGTATGTGGTTCCAGCACGATGGTGCGCCTCCGCATTACCATCGTGAAGTTCGTGCGTTTTTGGACCAACGATATCCGCAAAAATGGATTGGACGTGGGGGTTTCATTGGGTGGCCACCAAGGTCTTGCGACATCACCCCATTAGATTTCTTCTTATGGGGTTATATTAAAAATAAGGTGTATGTTAATCCACCAACAACAGTGGAAGATATGCGAAACAGGATTAGGGATACCTGTAGAACAATAACGCCACTAATTTTGTCCAGGGTCCGAGAAAATCTGCAAAAAAGACTAAATTTGTGCATTGCACAAGACGGTCGTTTATTCGAACACTTATTAAAAAGAAATAATTAATCTCAGTATTTAATAGGTAATTTTTTTGTTTCAATTTAGTATAAAAGTAAATATGTATTTGCCTTGTCGTTATTGTTGTGTTAATTTTTTCACATTATGTTTAATTAAACTATTGTCGTTGTAATATAACGAATAATGTATTTCATCATATTTAACCACATTCTGTTTATTTCTGTAGTTTCTTTTTATTATTTTACATGGCTACTATGATAATGAAGACTATTTCTATAAAAAAGTATGGAAAATAGGAAAAACTGAAATATCTCAAAAACTATTATAAATAGGTATAGGATATATTGAACAAAACTTTTAGGGTTTTTATTACTCTATTAAATAACATAAAAATATACAGGGTGTACCATTTAAAAAAAAAGATATTTATTCATTTAAACTTGTTCAAATTTGAGCCGATGTGTTCAACACCCTGTAGCTTTTATTGCAAATATTAGGTAAAAATTATGTTAACTTGTCCTTGGCCTTGCGAAATTCCAAATTTGAATATATTTGTCACAAAATTGAAAACGTTATTTAGGATTGAATTGATGCTTGAAAATGTGACTTTTTTTCTTTAAACTTAATTATCTCAGAATCTATAAAGCTTTGTTATAGTAAACTCTTAATAAAAAATATTTAAAATTATAAGCTAAATCGAAAATATGATTCATATATAGGGTGTTCTATTTAAAAAAATACAACTTTATGCTGTCCTAGTTTTTTGGCTCACCCTGTAGAGTCCTAAATATTTTTAAAATCTGCGTAAAAATAAACTGTATCAAACAATAAATATAGTTTCTTTGTTAATTTCACCGAAAAGGCACAAACCTACTTCATCCAATCGTTTACTCACCCTGTACATACTTTGACATTTTATTAATTTATTAATAATGAAATGAAATTTTAACATAGTCTATTTAGATCCTTAGAATACATGGAATGCGAGTGTGTTTTATTTTTTATATTTGTAGAATGGACCAAAAAAAAAAACCGAAAGAACGCAAACATTTATTTTATGCTTAAGAGGATATTCAATTTTTGATGTTTATTAATAGGATCGAATACTTAATATTTCAATGCAATTCTTTAAATTAGGTTGGTGTAAATGTGGCTCAAATTTCCTATATCCGTTTTGTCGTTAACAGTGTTTTTATCTTTTTTAATTTCTATCATTTCCTTTATCTGCAATTTTTGATAATTCGTATCTTTGTTTTTTATTATGTTACTGTTATAATCGAAGGTATGCTTTTCATCCTGTGTGTGTTTGTTTAACGCTGTTGAGGCATTGTTCGTATATTTATGGCCATTCAATCTGTTCCTTAGCAATTAGCTTGTCATGCCTATATATTTTTTGGAACAATTTGAGCAAGGGATCGAATATACTACATTTGACTTATTCATGAGAGGAGTTTTACTTTTTAAATTAGTAAATAGTGTATTTAATTTATTATGAGATCTATGACATACGATAATATCATGCTTTTTTAAAATGTATTTTATTTTTTCTGATAGTTCACTAGGGTAAGGTAGTGCTACATATGCAGTTTATGTTCTATGTTTCTTGTTATTAGGTTATTATAAAATTTATATGTTCGTTAATTAATTATTTCGGTTACAGTCTTTTCATTGAAATTATTATTTATTAGTGTATTTTTCACTTTTTGCAGTATTCTTGGTCGGAATTCTAGAGAAGTTAGTGAGATGGCACGATCAGACAGACCGATTATAACACTATTTTTTTGGGTTTTTGAGTGATTTGAGAAACAGTTTAGATATCTACCCGACCAAGTTGGTAATTAAAATTTAATATAATATTTTTCAAACGGCTGATTGCATAACAGCCGTGCCACAGGATAAAATAAATGAAAATCTCCAAGAGTTTAACAGTTTCAACGAAAAATTACAATTCACGTCCGAAGCAGAAAGTAATAATAAGATAAATTTCCTAGATATGACACTTATACGTAGAAAAAACAAAATTTTAACTGAGTGGTACACCAAACCAAAATTAAATACGCTATTTACTAATTTAAAAAGTAAAACACCTCTCATGAATAAGTCAAATGTAGTATATTCGATCCCTTGCTCAAATTGTCTCAAAAAATATATAGGCATGACAAGCCAATTGCTAAAGAACAGATTGAATGGCCATAAATATACGAAAAACGCCTTAACAGCGTTAAACAAACACACACAGGATGAAAAGCATACCTTCGATTATAACAGTAACATAATAAAAAACAAAGATATGAATTATCAAAAATTGTAGATAGAGAAAATGATAGAAATCAAAAAAGATAAAAACACTGTTAACGACAGAATGGATATAGGAAATTTGAGCCACATTTACACCAGCCTAATTTAAAGAAAAATATTAAGGATTCGATCCTACTAATAAACATCAAAAATTGAATATCCTCTTAAACATAAAATTAAATGTATGCCTTCTTGCTTTTTTTGGGTTCATTGTTCAAATATAAAAAATAAAACCCAATCGCATTCCATGTATACCAAGTAATTTCATTTCATTATTAATAAATAAACAAAATGTCAAGGTAAGTACTGTTGTAAAATTAAATACTATTTTAGAAATTTGAATAGTTTTCTAAAGTGTTTGTTTGTTTTTTAAAACTGTAAATATGTTTGTCTATAGATGTCTTTAATTATATAAAAAATATATTTTTAGGAATATGAATAAACAAAAAAAAAACAAAAAAATTTTTGAAGATGCCTTAAATAAAGAGCGAAACGTCAAATTGTTTTTGATTTTTTGTTAAATAAAGAACCTAAACCCAAGAAAAGATAAAATAAATAGAAAATGATGAAAAAATTTCTTTGCGAAATTATTTGGTTTTGCATAATTTAAATTTAAAGAGTATTTCGTTTAGAGTATTTATTGTTTTCCTAAAATGATAATCCACAGTTAGAAAATAAATGCACTCAAGAGTCGAGAGGCGGATTAACCTAAAAAGCTATTTCCTGAAAGCATAAATCTAGTACAGATTTAAGTCAGCTACTTTAAAGTTTCAGGTGGAAAATTATAAATAAACTAGTGAAGAAAAGGGATGTGTTGAAATGAAGTAAATCTCGATAATTTTAAGTCGATATTAGAATGAATAAAATTAAATAAAATAATAAAATTACATTTCAGAAAAAAAAGAAATTTGTTTCTGTTTTAATATGGGAGCTATTGGCAAAAAAATTAAAATTTAGGAAAGTGTAGTTGAGAAATTTGGCGGCTCCTTATTTCTTTGTTCTAAAAATGAGTAGAAGCGTTATTGAGAGAACTAGACTCAATTTTTTGTTTTTTGCCGTTTTCTATCATTTGGATATAGGATCCTTTCATATTGTTTCAGGTGTCCCTGTTCTGTGCCACTGATACCAATTTAGTCTAGCTGTGTTTCTCATACCTTTATACCGTTGTTGTGGTATGCCGGTACTTCTCTTACTTCCCCAAGGTCTCCATTTTGTCATCTTTCTGCTTCCGTCATTTATGTTTAGAGTGCATACTGGTATTCGTCTTGCTATGTCCATGAAAAGTCAACTAAAGAATTCTGTTTCTTATTTTCTCATTGGTTATATGATCCTTTAAGTATTATTTCTAGCATTTTTAGTTCCATGGACCTTTGATGCACTTTCAATTTATTTATTATTTTTTTTTTAGTCAGGGTCCATGTTTCACTATCATTGGTTGTTACTAGGAGAATGTTTTTCATGTATACTTTGGTTTTTAGTTTTAGGGGAAGCCTAGAGTTGAAAATATGTTCCATTTTATTATAAACACTCTATCACAAGCGGTTTCTGCGGTTGATTTTAAGCTCTTGGTTGATTTTACCCATTTTGTTTAACTTAGATAAACATAACCTTTCCTACGTTTGTCTGTTGGCTTGTCATAAATTTGGTTGTGTGACGTTCGTTTCTAATAAGTTATTGATATGGTAATACGTGTTGAATTGTTATGTTTTAAGTACTTTGATTGTACATAATTTTTAAAAATGTGACGATCTTTTGTGAAAAATTTTTAATATCTATGTATTTATATTTTGGGAATTGCTACTGTTATAGAAAATACAGTGATGAAGACCCAAAATAAGGTCGAAACGTTTGTGACAGAAAAATAATAAAACATCTATGAGGAAATAAATTAATCTTTTATTCCCCAAACTAATAACTGACAAAATGTGATTTGGATAAACAGATTAAAAATACTTTATTTGTAATTGCTTTCTTACCACAATTTGTATATATTAGTAGTTATTTATTTCGTGTACAAATAATTTGGCGCCGACTTCAAAAAGTTCATATAAAAATTTCTAGTTATTTTTCATTTTTTAAGCGCACTTTAGAAGTCGGTTCAATTTTTTTATAAAAATTTTATTTTTCTATTTTTAGTTTTAGAATTCATTATGATATTCAAAAATTATTTGAACTAAGTACTAATCGAGATTAGTGTACCTCGCAATGACTCCAAACTGGCAAAAAAGTACCCATTTTATCCAAAGTTGTAAATCACCCTAAAATGAACCACTAAAAATTCTTTAGTTCTTTGAGTTTTCCAAATACCAATGAAATTGGGTTAAACGAATATTTAGTCTGTCATAGAAAATCCACTATCTTAAATTTCGAATTAATTTTAGATTGGTAATATATAGAGGCCCTTCCAATATCGATATCTAAAGAAAATAAATTAATTTTTTATCCACCATATTGAATACGCCATATTGAATTTTTTAAAAATAATTTTAGATTCGTCATGGGTGACCCCGAAAACTCTACCGTACCAATTTTGGTGAAAATCAGACAAAATTGATTTTTTTGTCCGCCATATTGAATCCGCTATATTGAGTTTTTAAAAAATAATTTCAGATTCTTTATGTGAGGCCCCCAAAAGTTCCCCATACCAATTTTGGAGAAAATAGGACAAAATTGATTTTTTCGTCCGCCATATTGGATCCGCCATATTGAATTTTTTAAAAATTATTTTAGGTTCGTCATATGCGACCCCGTAAACTCCCCCTTACCAATTTTGGTAAAAATCGGACAAAATTGATTTTTTCGTCCACCATATTGGATCCGCCATATTGAATTTTTTAAAAATAATATCAGATTCGTTATGTGCAACCTCGAAAACTCCCCCATACCAATTTCGGAGAAAATCAGACTAAATTAAATTATTTTGTCCGCCATATTGGATCCGCCATTTTGAATTTTTTAAAAATAATTGCAGATTCGTTGCGTACAATCCTAAAAATTCTTTCATACCAATTTTGGAGAAAATCGGCCAAAATTAATTTTTTTGGCCGCCATATTGTAAGCGCCATCTTGGATTTTATGAATTGAGAACTTCCTTCTTTTAGAAGTCAGTTAAAAAGTACATGCACACACACACACACACACACACACACACACATATATATATATATATATATGTATATATATATATATATATATATATATATATATATATATATATATATATATATATATATATATATATATATATATATATATATATAAATACATGTATTGTATAAATAAGTAATAAGACTCAATTATATTTGATATTGAAAGAAAAAAAATCAGATACAGAAGGGTTAAGATGAAGCATTAATGGATAATAAACCAGTAAACATCATTTAGATTAGGATAAAAATTAGAATTAAGCATAGTTTAGGATGTATTGTTTAATTTATAGAATATATAATTAGATATAGTTTTAAGAAAAAGACAATATGTTCCAAAATGCTTGACTAAGCAAATAATTTAGAACTGATATTTTCTGTACATATTTGACTTATTTTCCTCTATGAAGACTAAAGCTCAATAAAAAACTATGTAAAAAATATTGAACTAGATAGAGGAAATGTTATTGTAAATAAATATATATTTTTGAATAAATAATAAGTGTGTGAAAGGGTTTAATAAACTAATAATAAAGTGTAACACATCATATTTGGTCCCAATAAAAACAATCATTCACAAGACACAAAAAGTGCGTGTAGTGGAAAATTAGTGCGAATTTCGAACAAAAACACAGTGATTAGTGAAAAACAAACATTAATGTTCGATATGCAAGAAGAATGCTATAGTTTTAAGGATTATTTAACAAACTATGTAGAAATAATATCCATGTAGTATGCAAAACTGTAAAATATAGCATAGAGTTATTTAGTTTATAAGGTAGATTTAAGTTTTTTTAAGCAAATTTAGTACTAAAATGTCAAGAATTTTTTTTAACATTAGGATTATAATACCCGAAGCAACATTAAACATTTTAGAGTTTTTTCGACCAAAATTTGAGTAAAATAGTTATAAATTTCAATGTGCATGTTGTTAATTTTTACGAATTTTAATATACAAATAATATTCCAAAGTGGCTTTAATAAATATCAAAATGTCGAGAAAGCTCTAAAGTTTATTTATTGCAAGCTAAATAATGGTAAATGGTTATATTTAGGTCTACATATACATTAAAACATGACAATTCCAGTTAAAATTGGTAAAAGTCAAAAGCCTTCATAAATTGCAAATTTTCAAAATAGTAAAATTTATCAAGTTGCCAGGTGTCATAAAACCTGACCAATCAGATTGCAGAAATTTCATATGTTTCGGCAGCATATATAAAGCCGAGGAGTAGGAATTTCAAGAGAGTTGAAGTTATCTTTTTGCTGAAAGCACTGCGTCTCTCGTCCTCTCGAAATTTTTCATAACCTCATATTTTCAATTGTTTTAAAAGGAAACGGAAGTTTTCATACGTCACCTGAAAACAAAAGCAAAATATTTTGTTTTTATTTTAAAAAAGAGGTTATGTGTTTGTTGTTGTTATTTAAAACAATTTTATAATTTAATAAAAGTAATAAAAAAGTTTCAAATTTTGTCCTGTGAAGTAAATTTTCAACTCTCAGACAACAACACATGATATATTATGATTGGAAAAATATAAGAAAATTTAACTGAAATTTTTCAAAGAAGAAAATAGTTGAAGTGACAATAAAATATTTTGGAGATTTGAAAGTTTCAAAAAAGGAAATAAATAAAAAAACTAGAATTGTGTTTTATAATATTGGCACCAAGTATCAGAAAACAAAACAAGGCATTTATACTAGACTAGGCAGTAGAGAGCTTTTAATTGTTTGTAGACTTCAAAAATAGCAGTTAATAATAACGTAACTTTTCGTCAGATAAAAATAATTAAACTAATGAGTAATAGTTTTTAATACTAACCTGTTAAAATAAATAATATTTATCATCATTAATAGTAGGTGTCAAACTATATTAGCTACTTGAATCATATATCACAACACACGATAATATGTTTAAAATAATATCAGTTTTGTGAAATAAATCACGCTTTCCATATTAAATTACAGTAAAGCCATCTAGTAGACGATTGCTAAACTAAAAACTAAAACGTTGCCAATTTGTGATACCGGTTAGTTAAAAAGACGATGCATGGTAAATAAAACTGAATAATTACTAATATTGATTAGAAATATTGTTGCTTGAAATATGAAAACATTGACCATATTATTTCATCTAAGATTTATTGAAAAATTGTGCCATATATTTATTATTAAATAAAATTTATATGTTGTGTTTTAATCACTCTGTGTATTTTCTGATTGAGATTTTATAGAAAAACTAAACTTACCTGAAAAAAGAGTCAATTAACAGGTAGGAACACATCTATATCTATATAGAATATTTTGAAATTTAAAAATTTTTCAAATTGCTAAGAAATAATTGTAATTTATTATAATTATTTTTTACCTGGCGCTCAACAAATATATATTAAAAATTCTAATTAAATTTTGGCAATATTTTGGAAAATTTTAAAATAAATAATATATAAATTTCCTAAATTTTTTTAACTTGGCAATATTTTGTGCGGGTGCGTAGCGTGCGCGACTACCACCAAAATCATCACATATAAATAATTTATTTACAAATATAATTTCGAAGGGATCACATCTCTCGGCTAAATAGTGTTTACCTCTGAACAAAAATTCGCCCCCAGGACATTCCTAGTAAATCTCGCCAGGTTAAATAAAAACATAGTTTGCTTGATGCATATTAGAAACTGCAGCGTTTTATGGAGATTATTCAAAATAGTAGTTCACAGAGACGGGGCTGCTTAGCATTTTTAACTGGTGGTCGCTACACGAAAAGTATTTTAAAAGTTGAACAAGTAAAGCGGTATATCAAGTATTATGAGATTATGCTGGGTCCATGTACTGAATTAACTAGATACAAGTTTTTACCTTTTTCGTAATATATCTTAAAATCTCTAGTAAAAAAAATTATATGGGTGCTTTTAACGGGAAAATATCAATAAAGATTCTAAAAAAGGATGGTGTCAATATGTCTATTAAAACTATTATATCATTTATATGATAAGAATTTATCACAGGGGAAAATCGTTTAAAAAAATCTCATAACTTTACATTTGTTTACATTAAGTGTTAAAAAATTATTATAACACCATGTGACTAATAAGTTCTCGTTGAAGATAAACACAATCATCCAAGGAGGAAACAATTGCAAATAATTTTAAATCATAAGCATACAAAAGGTAATGACAAAATTTGAAAACATTTGTAACATTATTAATAAATACTAGAAATAAAATTGGACTTTGGATAACAATAGATATTTGGATGTGTGAAGTGTTAAAAAGGATTTTAATCCTTGGCATAGGCGTCGGAAAGAGGTTTATTATCACTAAATATTTATGGCATAGAATATTATTACGGTAATAAACTTAAAATAACAAGTTTTTATAATATTATTTTATTTCTTATGATTTCTTAATAATTCACATACATTAGAAAATATAGATAATTTTAACATATTTAACACAAATCACAACCATATTTTTATTATTTTTAATTTTGGCATAGAAACCGTTTTAGGCACATTCAAACTAAAACGAAGCCTTTTTGTCTTACAAAGTTCTAAATTATAATTTAAATATTTACAATATACCCTTTGTCATTGGTCCATATAATATTAAAATTTTTTTGGGGCTATCGGTCATTTTATTATTAATTAAAACATTATTAGGACATTTGACGTTTCAGTTTATTTATTTCCTAAACCATCTGCAGAATTACAATTAAACACTAAAAAGGGATTCAAATGTAATAAATTTTTATATGTTAGAGAAAATTTAAATAATAAATTGTGTTTACGCTGGTAAACATTGCGTATCTAATTCGTAATCAAAGTCAGTGAAGTTATCTTCGCTCAAATTAATTATAATTGGTTCCTTTATCTCACCGATCATGAGATCGAGTTTCCACATTTTCATTTATTCTTTAATTATATGGATTTTTCCCAATTTTCTGCAGTAACTTTATTCAAAAAAATCTTTCAAAAGTTCAGTTTAATTAGTAATTTTGTAAGTTGTATTATTTCTAGTAACTTTACCTTTTACTTGAGGGAGATATTTCTTTCTTTAATGGACATTTTCCGAACGATCTATAAGAACAGATTTCCTGTCTGGTTTTTTCCAGCAAAAATTAAGTTCTCTGAACAATTTTGAAAGCTTAATTCTTTTAATTTCAGGTTAATCTCGATCTTCATTGAATTTAGTTAGAATTTTGTCTCATGCTTCTCATAATAAAATGTATGTACAACTCCTTTCATTGCAGTTTACATCTTTTCTTCCAACGAGGTTTTTCGTCTGCCTGTGATCGAATGTGGCTTGGGAGTACTAACAATTCCAGTCGTTTTTTTCTCCTTCAGTATTCGATACATAGTAGATTTTCCAACTCCTGTCATGTTGGAACACATCTCAGCAGAGCTTTTATCATTATTATCTAGATATTGATATCTTAATGCATCATAAACAGAGTTAGTTGAGAAAAAAATGCCCTGGTTTAACGATTTTGGAATAAATATAGATGTGGAAGCCATATCTTTTGGGTATCTCACTAACCTCAAATAATATATAAAAACAAGCACAAATAAGATAAATCACTAAGGACACACTGTAAGGTGTACTTTGCTCACTGACAGAAATTATATTGAACTATCAGAAATTTTAATATTGCAATAAATTTATAAAAGCTTATAATATTTAAATATAATTAAACATAAATATAGTTACGGCAGTCTTCAGTTACATGCTACACTGAAGCAGGTACATTGGAGGTTTCGGTAACAGTTTTATAACTCTTTCTAGTTCTTCAATAGAGTATATGAATGTGTATGCTTGCGATCGCCCCGCCCCTTCTTAAAAGCTTTAAATTCAGGAAAATAGAACCGATTCTGCCTTTTATAGTAGGAATGTGTATGCTGCTGACACTCCCCGCCGTTGTAAATTTATTTTTCTTGCGATAGCTTCCCCTCCCAAGACCTTTGAGTTCAGGAAAATAGACCCGATTGTGCCTTTTAGACTAGGAATGTGTATGCTGCTCGCATCCTCCCCCTCTATCGGCAACTTGTTTTTTCTTGTGATCGCCCCCCACCTTCCCAAAAGCTTCAAATTCAGAAAAATAGACTCGACCCTGCTTTTTACACTAGAAATGGGAATATTGCTGGTGTCACCCCCTTTCTCCTGTCGACAATTTGCTTTCGCTTGCCATACTGTACTTTTGTGATATCACCGTCCCCCCCCCCCCCAAAGATAGAGGCTGGACCCGCCCCTGGAACAAGGTGGACTGTTTCCATCTCAAAGGGAAGAATTCATTATTAATTTTAGTAAATATGACATAGATGAGGTGCAAGCGAAACAATGCACTCTTGTTTCAGTCCAAGGAGTCAATCTTGGTATATATGAGTAATAAATCTCAAGCGATTGGCAACTGCAGCCGTTAAATTTAAAAAAAATTAATAAAAAAATGCACACATATACAAGAAATCTAGTCATAAATCCTATAAACCCCATTTCCATCCTAAATGTTCCCTTTTATACGAAAATTCATCATATCGCCTGCGAGTCATATATCTTAGGTCTACCCGCTTGCGTAAGTAATACGCCCATTTACCCCATTTTTTTTTCGGTAAAATCGTTGGCTGCGAGGTACGCACGTCGATTTCATGATATTTCCCGCATGACAGCCGTATTTGTCATGGCGGGAATATACGTATACTAGTAAATAACTGGGGTTGTGCAAAATAAAAATATCCATTTTTTTTAGGTAAAACTTCGAAATTGATGGAAAAGATACATAAATAATGTTTCGAAAAGTTTAAAGTTCATTCACTTTGGTGTTGACTACGCGACTGTTTGTGAATGTGCCAAGTGACAAGAAAAATGGAATATCCCGTAAAGTATCTGTGTATTAATAGTATTTTGTAAACTTACTTCTAATGAGCTGAGAAATAAACGATTAAAATTCCCTTCTTATTATATGGTGTTCGGGCCCCGTTGTCTTTCCTGGGCCGCAGGATTTGTCATATATTCTGCGACAGGAGCTAGACTCGTCTTTTTCCAGCTTGGTATTCTTCGGAAATATATAAATTAATTACAGAATTTTTAAAAAATTGAAGAGGGGCTACGAACA
The DNA here is from genome assembly GCA_034092305.1 of Diaprepes abbreviatus. Taxonomy (NCBI): domain Eukaryota; kingdom Metazoa; phylum Arthropoda; class Insecta; order Coleoptera; family Curculionidae; genus Diaprepes; species Diaprepes abbreviatus. Next base: position 79,416 of record JASJET010000165.1, on the reverse strand, counting down.
AAATCTCAAAAATCAACATAATGAGTTGCGGGCATTGGTGAAAAGAAAAATGGATATCGCTTATAAAAATTATAAAGTAAAGGCTGAGGAAGCCTTATCTAATGATCCTAATAACTTTTGGTCATATATTTAATCTAAAAGGTCTTCAACAACCGTACCTGAAGTTTTGATAAATGGTGTCAATCATTTCTCGGATCCTTCTAAGAATAATGTATCTTTTGACAATACGGTTTGGAGCCAGCACATTTCAATCGAGCTCATTCTGGAACAAATGGTTATGAGCGCATTGAAAAAATAAAAAAATAGAATAACACAAGGGCCAGACAACATTCCTTGTTTTTTGTTAAGTACTGTGCCTATGCACTGCTTAAACCTTTGTCATATTTGTTCAATTTGGCGATTAAAACAAATACCTTTCCAGAGATTTGGAAGGAGGCGAGAATCACCCCTGTATTCAAAAAAGGAAATATAAACGAGATCCCCAATTATAGACCTGTTTCAATACTATCCCCAATTGCAAAGGTTTTTGAGATGTCGATATATGAGTGTATTTTGAGTCAAGTGCAACAGTTAATATTGTCAGAACAGCATGGATTTTTTAACCGCTTTAGTAATTATAGCAATCTAGCTTCCTTTGCCCAATTTACTGGTGGGGCATTGGATAAACGCAATCAAGTTGACGTGATCTATACCGACTTCTCAAAGGCATTTGATCGAGTCGATCACTATATTTTACTTAACAAACTTGCTGCTATGGGTTTTAGCGGGAGCCTATTGTTATTTCTTAAATCTTACCTACAAAACAGAATACCATATGTTGAAATACGGGGTTATCAATCCTATAAATTTAAAGCTACAAGCGGGGCTTTGCAGGGGAGCAATTTGGCTCCAGGAATATTTTTAGATTTTATTAACGATATTACTGTTGGAGTCTCGAGCAGTGTTTTGCTCTTTGCAGATGATGTAAAGCTATTTTGAATGAATCGTAATGTAAATGACGCCCTAGAGCTGCAAAGGGATATTGATATTGTTCGGAATTGGTGTAACGCTAATAATTTGCCCTTGAATGTTGATAAGTGCACCGTAATGACTATCATCAATAAAACCAACTTTTCATATTTTGAATATACTTCAAACAGTCAAATACTTCAACGAAGTTATTCTTTTAAGGACCTTGGAGTCACTTTTGACCCAAACTTTCATTTACGAAACATATCAGTTTGATTTGTGGGAGAGCGGTCAAAATGTTCGGGTTCATATTACGCATTTCTAATGATTTTAGCAATTTGCAGACCTTAAAAATTGGTTGTTAGTCATGTTCGATCGAAGCTGGAATACGGTGTGGTCATATGGCATCCTATCTATGATGAGTACATTAGTTAACTAGAGGAAGTGCAAAGAAAATTTTTAAAATACCTATATTTAAGAGTGACGGAGTATTCCCTCAAAGGGGTATAGATGAAGAGCAATTACTGAGGTGATTTAATGTTCCATCTTTAATAAATCGCAGACATCACATGTTAGCCCAGTTTCTGAGCAAGCTATCAAGATCTTATATCGACTGTTCTGATTTATTGTATCAAGTTAATTTTCATGTACCCCCGAGACCTGTCAGATCCTGTCCCATTTTTTCATTACCTAGCCCTGAAACAAATTTTCTTATTAAAACGACTCTATTTCAAGCCATTAGTATCTTCAACAACACTTGCAGTGACATCGATGTTTACAGCCTACCCCACACCCTATAACACAGGCTTTAAAGTTAAAGTTTCTAATAAAAATGTAAAATGTTTGCTTCTTGTGAATTGTTGTATGAATTAATCAATAAGTTTATTCTTTCTTATATTTTTGTTTAATATCTTAGCAAAGTCGTATGCCATTTTGTCTTATAAATGGATGTTATCTGTTAGACAATAAAGATTATTATTATTATTATTATTATTTATCAAGTTTTCTTTTTGTGAAGGACACTATAGTTAGTTTCTGAGGCTATCAACATTTCCTCACTCTCACACCAAGCGGGTATTTTGTTTAATATTTCGTACAGAATTCTGAAATTTGATGGGTAAGTATTCACTTCCTCTACTACAGGTCTACAGCACAAGTTGGGCGTTGCTCTCTTTCAACGTCTGCCTCTGGCCTATTTTTTTTTTAAGAAGGGGAAATCTTTCATAGACACCTCCACTAAGTGTGGAATTAGTGCCGGATTCTTATCGGCTAACCCTCCCCCCCCCAACTGAGGATCCCACGATTCTATAGTCCCTGCTGATTGTGTTTAGGCCACAATCTGCAATGACTCGTAGTAAGAGTCCTTTGGGTTGCAGAGCTGGTGGGCCTTTTACGAACCTCTGATCGTCACAGCATTGGTGTTTCCGCTCCAGATGTCAGTGCACCCATGGCTTTGCATTTCCTTACATTTCGCAGACAATGTAAGGTTGGTCTCTTAAATATTTCAGTATTTCAATGTCTCTTACCTATATTGTAATAGTGTGATGTGATCCTGGTCCCGGTCCTGGACCCTGGATTCTGCGCTTCCTTTTGGTGCTTCACCAAGTGGGAGATGCTCTGCCTGGGACTTGACTGTAGCCTCTCTTTTTCAATTTCTGATTTTATGCAATTTTTTAGCGCGCTCACCAATTGAATACTCCCATTTTCATTGGTTTTCCGTTTGGTCTTTGTCTCTGCTGTCATGGCTCATCCATGGTAATTTTTGGATTTTGATTTAATCACCCCATTTTGCTTTCCATATCTTGTTTTCCATCATACACAGCCGGAATATTATTCTTGTTATACACTATTTGCTGCTTTTGTCTTAATATCCTTAACTTACTGCTGTAGGTATAATGAGTATAATGACTGTTTTGTGTACAGGTAGTTTGATGTTACCCTATATATTCTTGGATCTGAATATGTGACCCAGCAAAAATAAGCCATTTTGCTCTTCTAATTTCTCCGTCTTCAGTACCCTGTATTAATAGCTCTACTATAAGATAAATAAATTGCAATACAGCCTCTATAATCCAGCTCTCTCGATGCACTTGTTTGATCTGCCTAGCAAATAATAATTTTGTTTTGTTAGTGTTAATTTTTGCCACAGGTTTTGGGTGTTCATACATCACTTCTCTCTTAAATATTACCCTTATTAGAAAAACCTAAACATGCCCGCAAATCCAACTCCACAGTTGAATTATACCTACCAGATTGTCCACCAATAGAAATCATAGGATTGAAGCAAACATTCCTCCCTGGCGGTCCTAAATGCAGTCTTTCCTCTTATGAAAGAAGTAGTTATAACCTTTTTTTTCAGTCTTGTTCGTTTCCCATAAAGGGTTCAACTCAATTGAAACTTATTGATTGTTAAAAGGAATATAGCAAGGTACTCTTAAAGTAGGTAGCCACTGTAATCTCCTTATATTTTGCAGATTGGGCATCCTATTCCACCGAATTTTTCGATGTAACTCCTGTTCACTTTCCAGTCTGCTATGCATACCAATGGACACTCCGTAATCTTCTTATATTCTGCGGATTGGACATTCTTTTTCATCGAATTTTGCTAATGTAAAACGCCAAGATAATCTTATTCTGAAAAGTTTCATCATGAGAGTAAACAAAACATCCAGAAAATTCCAATTCACTGCTGCAGCAATCCTATGAAATACTCCAAAGTATGCTGCTATGAATCTAGAAATGTGTGATCTTCAATCAAAAATGCAGCACATTTACTTATGCATTGGTTGTTACACTTTTCCCTTAAGAAAATTCTATTGATTTAATTCATTTTATAGTATTCTTTATCTTACTAAAGTGCAGGACAGTTCTAAAATTTTCGATTTTCTTTTCCCGTCGGTCGTAAAAGTCAACAGGAATGGTCCTGCGACATGCAAATTTTATTATATTAATATTCTAGCAAATTCGCTTGACAGTTACATAACCGAATGGTAAATATTATTCATTAGTCGGAAATTTACGCCTTTCGGTCGTGTTTAAGCGTCCGCTTCATCTGGCTTCAAAGGGTCCTAAAATTTATACCTGCTTTAAAGCTCTGGTTAATGTTTCATGTTGGTTTTGCTGTTATTCCAGAACGGATTCCGACCAGATGTTCAGCGTTATAAAGCTATGATGGGTCTTGAGGCAGTTCATTTTCTTGGCCGTCTTATTGTTATTGGATGAATAAATTTATGATATATAATAATAAAAAATAGATGAAATAAAGTGCAGAATAAGATTTCGAGTCAGGGTTTAGGAAGTGCCTGAATTTACATATATATATATATATATATATATATATATATATATATATTTATATATATATATATATATATATATATATATATATATATATATATATACTGTGTGAGTGGTTTCAATATGTAATAAAAAAAAAACTATAAATCTTATTATTTTTTTATTTATATATTTAAAAAGTACAAGAAATTGAAATTTAAGTAACATCTAATATTTGAAAGTAATGTTATTTAAGTGACCGCCTCCACCTTCTTGACATTCTTGAAGTCGCACTCGCAGGTTTTGAAAAGCACGTTGACAAGTTGCTCGGGAAATAGTGTTTATTTCTCGCACAATGTTTTGCTTTAACTCTTCAACTGTTGTTAGATTATTTTCATACACTCTTGATTTTAGGTATCCCCACAAAAAATAATCATTCGGAGACAGATCTGGACTCCTTGGGGGCCACTCAATGTCACCTCTTCTTGAGATGAGTTTTCTAGGAAACATTTCTTTCAGTAGGTCTATGGAGACTGTAGCAATGTGGGAAGTGGCTCCATCCTGCTGAAACCAGGTCCTAGAATTGTAACCTTGAAATTCTCGAAGAACTGGGACCAAGAATTCTTGCAACATCTGACAATAATTCTCAGCTCTCACTGTCACAGCCACTCCTCGTTGATTTTCAAAAAAGTATGGCCCAATTATTCCACTCGCCGATATTGCAGCCCACACAACGACCTTAGGGCTATGAAGATGTCTTTGATGCATCTTGCGAGAATTAGTCTTAGACCAAAACCGGCAATTTTGCTTATTAACATGACCGTTGACATGAAAGTTAGCCTCATCAATGAAGATTATGTTAGAAAAATTGTTAAAGCGATTAAGCATAACATTAGCGAAATTCAGTCGATGATTAACATCATTAGGTTTCAACTCTTGTATCAACTGAATTTTATAAGCTTTTAAATGTAGATCACGGTGCAAAATCCTGTGCAAAGTGGTCCTCTTGATGTTCAAGACTTGGCTTCTTTTACGAGTCGATTGCCGAGGATTTTCTCTGATTGATTCATGAACACGTTGAATAATCTCCGGCGTCCGTATTGACTTCGGGCGGCCCGCATTATTAATTCTTATTGTACACCCGGTTTCTTCAAACATTTTAACCCATTTGCGAATAGAATTTGCGCATGGTGCTTCTCTGATGTCACGTAAACCGAAGTCAGCGCGGTACATTCGCCTAGCAACAGTCACAGAATTATTGTTGGCATAATATGCGCGAACACAAAACGCACGCTGTGCTCCCGAGAACGCCTCCATGGTGACTAAAAATTCCACGAAATGGCGCGTCTAACGACACCCCCCGTGTCCCCGTACCCCTAACGGTTTTTGAATTATAGACAAAACAAAACGCTCATGCAGTTAAGGCCCACCCTGTATATATATATATATATATATATATATATATATATATATATATTTTATAGATAAATGATAAAACCCAACATTGGTTTGAGATTCCAAGATAACAAAACAATACTCAGAAAGATTAAAATCACACATTGATACATAATAAATTATTAACCACAGTGTAGATTAAAGCATCAAATAGAATTAAATATAGTTTACAGTATTTTTTTTAAAATATAAAATAAATAATTAGGAATAGTTTTAAGAATAAGTCAATAGCTACCAAAATGCTGGTCTAATCAGATAATTTTCAAACTGTTTGTTTTAGTCTTGACTTAGTTTCCTCTTTAGAGACATAAGTTCAATAAAAAACTGTGTTAAATATATTGAACAAGAAAGAGGAAACATTATTGTAAATTAATATATATCTTTATTTGAACTATAATTGAGTGAATGCGTTAGAAAAACAAGAATCAAGTGTTACTCATTTATTCTAGTTCCAGTATAAACAATCACATTGATACAAAAAAGTGCGTGAAATTTACTATCAATGCAGATATAGAGCAAAAAAACATTGTGATAAGTGAAAAACATTCGTTAATGTTCAGTTTGAAGCAAGAATGTAATAGTTTTAAGGTTTATTAATCAAAATATGGGATAATTAAACCAGAATGTTAAATACTGGTTTCATTGTTGCAAAGGAATTAAAAACCTTCACCTCTTTGTCAAGAAACTAATAACACTAGTCTCAGAACAACTCTATTTCAGTCCCGGAAAAGAAATACAGCATTTAGTATATAATTCTCGTAATTATTCCGATTCTAGGAAAGTTTTCTTTTAATTCTTCACACGAGGTTGCAGAACACGATTTTGACCTTGATTATCCATAATTTTTCTTCAGTTTTCCGGAAATACAAAAACATCACGCTTCACCTCACAGGGTCACTTTTATTTCTGGAAAAAACACCTTATAATTCATTTTGAACAGTACGAATTAAAATATATTGTTATGTAATATGTTTAAAATATTTTTGCATAAATTTCGACAAACATATTAGGTAAAATTTGTTTTTTTTTCAACGAAAAAGCAAAAATAAGTTTCATAAACTTTATTGATTCTTCTATTATTGAAAATGCCAATTATTTGCTGCGACGTTGTCGGATGAAAAATATTTTTACGGTATATTTTTGGTTAGTTTTAATTAGTTCAGGTTTAGCTAGATTTTAGTTTATAAAGAAAACTGAAACAAAATTGTCCCAGATATGTTAAACGTCGAGGCGGAAA
>JASJET010000165.1:0-70000 GCA_034092305.1 Diaprepes abbreviatus | reverse complement strand
CACTATCCTCAAATATCCCTAATAACATTACAAGTAATTTCAAATATTGCCTTATCAAAGAATACAATATTATTAAGCAATAGAGGATCATCATCGATCATATTCATTATGATTTCGCAGAATTTAAGATGTCTTTCGAAATCAACCTCTAAAAATTCTGCTTCTGATCGAATTGGGACATATTATTCTAAAGAAACACGATATACAGAAGTATGCGGGTTTTCAACAAAGAATTGCAAAATAACCAGAGATTTCTCGTCCTTTGTTGCTGTTTCTGATCTGGGCGATTCTTTGAAACTTTGAACTGCGTCGATAACTGTATTTTTAAAAATTTTATTATATTCATCGCAAAACTCTTCATTGAATAATTGAGCCATTTTCTTATAATTCCTTTGTCAATCACCCCATTTTCTGATCATCAGCAGTGTTATACGCGCTCTTTCAGATAGTTCAGCTATAGTTGAATCCGAGGTAAGGAATCCTTGAAGAAAAAAAGGCAAACTAAATCTTAATAACAAATGATGAAAACTGCCCGCTGGAAATTTTTGCCGAGAAACAGTAAACAAATTATCTTCTTGTAAAATAAAGAGGTAAGAGACGGTATCTCTCTAAATGGGGCTTTGTTCAATAATCTGAGATATGCAGATGATACTGTCCTTCTTGCAGATACAATTGAAGGACTTCAAAGACTGATAGAAAGGGTAGATGAGATTTGTGAAAAATACAACATGCTATTGAATATAAGCAAAACAAAGGCTATGATAATAAGAAAAAATGTGCCCCAAAATGTACAATTTCGCGTCAGAGGTTCTCTTATTGAATCAGTATTATCCATCAAATATCTGGACGCACAACCACATGATAAGTGGGAGCAAATAAAAATATACGTAGGGTAGCAGGCTGCGATGATATATAGTTATGCGAAGCAGGTTGCTATGAGTTGTAGGTATCTGCAGTAAGTGCATGGTAGGCTGCGATGAGGTGTAGGAAAGCGCAGTAGGCTGCGATCCCTACTTCGTAAAATGTCTGCAGGATATTACCTGTTGAACCTGATGCCTAACTTTAACAGTACAAACGAACATCTGAATATAACCCGGAGCCGCAGGAAACTTATTAAAAATAAACAATTTCACTGTCTACGTATTTGAAAAAGTCATTTTATTCCCCTTACGACAGTTGTTTGTTATTTGGTTTTCCCGGTTTCAACATAGCAATAATTTTGTTTGCTTTAAGTGCCATTGCTTTGTTTTCGCTTTGTAAAATGTTGGTAAAGAAGCAAGCAAGCCACATACATACATGTTTACCCAAATATAATATGAACTCTAGATTTAGCATTTAAGCTCTACCTGCTTTGATCTCACATATTGCCATGATATCTCTTCAGAGGTAAAGGGACAGGTCAATTTTGATAGCCACAGAGTTTCAAGATTTTAAATTCTTTTTTTACGTCTCTTGTATGACTTCAATCTTCAAGGTTTCTGGAAGAAGATGCCGTGTGTGATGCAATTTTACTAAGTGGAATAGTCGGTTGGTTTCAAGTTAAGGGTTTGCCTCCTAATTTGTGAAGAGATCAATCCTTTCTACAGGATTATTTGAAATCCAAGATTTCAATGGTTTCACACCATTTTTTCAACGACCTGCATCCAGACTATGCAACATGTAATCAGCCATTTCGTAGTCCCCACTCTCCAGGAATTCCTGGTAAAGGTTTTCGTTGTTTTCACTTCAACCCTTGATATATTCCTTTCGAAAACTTTTCGGAACAGTTTTTTTTAGCTTTGACGATCACAGATCCCATAGATCTCGGCAATATGGGATATGAATCTCAAACATTTTTCTATGTTGTCATGCAAAGCAGTCTAGTTAGTTTTTGTAAATTTCCAAAGCTGCCTTGGGGTAGAAGAGACAAGTGATGTGGAAAATCAGAAAGGATACGTCTTAGAGCTGCTGCAGTGGTAGGTTGTCTTTTCTACTAGATACAAAAAATAGAGCCGGGTTATATTGTCGTTGCAGGTAGCGGATTTAAAAGTGCCACGATCTTTTGCATCAAGATAAGATATAGATGTATTAACAGGATTAACAGTATATTAATGGATCAAACAAATACAATCCATTTCAAAAATAAGAAATATAAGCACTATTTAAAACAGAATCAGAATTAAGTAATTTACAAATCTAAGAATGCATTAAAGTGCTTCAAAAGACAAGTATTGACAGTTAACAATATTAACTAGTTGAATTGCAATATTGTTAATTTAAAAACATTAACTGGTAAATGAAAAAATCAATGTCGGTAGGAACTGAATTCATTTCCCTACACATTCGAGAAATAGGACTGTTAATGCCATAATTTGTTCGGTAATATATCACCTCAAACAAATCGTGCGCTCTAAAAGCTCTTGGAGGAACCGATAATCCAATATTATTGAGTAATTCAGAAGAATCAATACAAGATTTAACAATCTTATAAAGTAGAAAGAGGTCAAGATATATGCGCCTCACACACAATGGTAGCAACCTCAACGCATCGGCAGTATCATCATATACAGACCGCTCCTGCTGCATTCCCTGTTTAAAGGCAATGAAACTTAAAAATTTTCTTTGTACTCTTTCCACTTTTTCTTTATATGTAAAATAATGAGGTGATCAAACTTGGCACGCATATTCCAAGATTGATCGAACTACAGAGCAGTATATCACTTTAAAACAGTCTACACTATTAAAATCTGTAAGCATTCTCTTCACAAACCCAAGCAACTTCAAACTTTTGTTCACAATATTATCAATATGGGTGTCGAAGCGAAGGGCCCTATCCAATGTAACACCCAGATCCTTCACACATTCAACACAATTAATCGTGTTGTTATCAAGAAAGTAATCAAAAGTTATCCAGTCCCTTTTACGATAAAAACTTATAATGGAATATTTATTAATATTGAGGAGCATAAAATTTAATTTACACCATTCAGAGAATCGAGCTAGATCCTGCTGAATGCCCTCGCAATCGTTGCTACTCCCGACAACCCGAAATATCTTTAAATCATCTGCGTAAAGAAGACATCTACTGAAATTTATGATGTCTTCTATATCGTTAATAAAGCAGTTAAAAAGGAGCGAGGCAAGGTGAGCACCCTGAGGAACACCAGAGGTAACATGTTTATCAGATGATTCACAGTTAATTTTTACTCGCTATACTCTATTAGACAAGTAACTATTTACCCATTGTAGAAATGATCCATGTATGCCCAAGCCTTCCAGCTTGTAAATAAGAAGTTGATGGTTAAAATTGTCGAAATTATTGGAGAAGTCAGTGTAAATAGCATCTACTTGACACCTTCCCTCCAAAGCCTCCACCAAGTACTACTCATAAACAAGCAGATTAGTAGTAGTTGATCGACCTGCCATAAAACCATGCTGTGAAGTCGCTAACATATGCCTAGAAAGAGGACACATCTTTTGGTAAACAATACCCTCAAAAATCTTGCTAAATAGTGAAAATTTCGAAATTCCACGATAATTTTAGACGTTAGCTCTGTACCATTCTTATGGATTGGCGTAATGTAAGTAATTTTCCATACTTTTGGAAAAATACCCGTTGATAAAGAAATATTAAAAATCTGAGCCAACACTGCAGACAAAACATCCTGACAATTCTTAACAAATATGACTGGTATCCCGTCGGGACCGGTACCCAATTTACTGTTCAAGTGATCTATTGCATTAAACACGTCAACTTGAAGGAAACGAAGGTTTACAGTATATATAGCCGGGCGTTCGTAATTGCTAATAACTGCTGGAGGCCGTTGGGTTGCAGCCTAATTTTAGAGTGACTTGATGGATATTGATAAATGAATATTCTAATAAATATTTTATAACTAACATTAAAAAATTGATGATTCTTTTTTTCAGTGTAATTCAGAAAATACATTGTAAGTTTTTAAATTAATGCCGCCTCGATATATGCTTTTTTCTCGTTTGATTCAACGGTAATTCTAAGGTTAACAGGTGACCTAAGGACGAATAACCCCTTTTAATAAATATTAATACGAAGGTCGGAAAAGGTATTTAACTCTGAGATATACAAATGTAATGAAATAAGACTACAAAGTTGAAATTAGCTCGGATAGCCGATTACAAATTTGGGATTTGACTTTATGGTCGTCCGTTAAAAAGGAGAGGGTTTTCTTTGGGGAAAATTTTTGCTTCTATTGTTTTATTTTTCTGTTTTAAAGGAAACAGGCACGTATTTAAGAAATAAATTATGCAGAACGATTAGGTTTGGTCGGCGGTTTTACATGGGATGAATTTAATTTTGTGACCAATTATTTATTTTCAAGCTTAATAGGTATTTTTAATTTTTTCCATTTGTTCTGTCTAGCCACATGTCCTATTCATTGTTATTTAAGTTTTGCGGCACAGCTCATAAAAAAAAGTTATCTGTGTTTTTGACGAGACTGATCTATTCTTATTCTAAAAATAAACCAAGTGCAAAACAATAACCAGACTTATTGGAAGCATGTTAAGCAATCGCACATTTCGAGTACATGTGAATGAATGAATGAAAACGAGGGTGGTCATACTAGATCATCGGTGCCTAGGCCTCTATTGGGTCCTTTACATCCTCCCATAGCTGCAGGTCATTCGAGGTCGATCGCATTTGCGAATCCAAGCACCATCATTACTTGAACTTGCTTAACTGCTTCCGGTAACAAAATTATATCTCCGAAATATCTCTGTCTCAGTCCGTTGAGTGCTAGGCACTCTCTTAGGATATGGACAACAGTTTCATTCTCCTTCAAACACCATCTGCACTTCGGGTCGTCTTTGACATCGATTTTATGAAGATGGCCCCTCAGTGAACAAGGTTCTGTCAACACTCCCATCACAATTTGCAGCTCTTTTCTTCCCCTTAGTACGCCGTGCGCTAGGTCCAGTTATATGTTCCTTAGCACACTTTATATCAGGAGCTTCCCTCCACGATTCAATAAATTTGCTTTCCAGCAACGATTTTAATTCCCTTTTGCCAATGGCAATTGGGACAGGTAGAATTGGTTGGGGTCTATATGGTTCAGTTGCCGAACCCAACTTTGCCAGACGGTCTGTTTCCTCATTCTCGCGTATGTCCGAGTAGTCCAGGACATACACGAGTCTGACTGTGCTATCGTTCCTTATCATGTCATTCAGTACGTCCTTGCACTCAGACACTAGTTCCGAAGTTACGATACTGGACTTCAGTGCCAATACCGCAGCCTTACTGTCTGAGCATATATTTATTACCCTTTTCCTGTCTATATGCCTCTCACAGAGATGGGCACACTGCAGAATAGCATAAATTTCCGCTGTGAAGATCGTTGCAGGTTGTCTAAGAGCTTAGTACTCTCTAACTCCTGTGCTCCTGCCGAACATTCGGGCTCCAGCTTTCTCATCCTGTCGAGATTCATCAGTATACCACCAGGATCCATTTCTTGGAAGATTTTGGTATCTCTCTCCCAATCCTCTCTATTTGGCAGAACACCTCTCCACCGCGCTTTCCTAGACATCTGAGTAGCCGCCCGTTCTAATTCCAAGATGCCCTAGGCAACTGAGACGATAAACAGTCTTCCAGGAGTTGTTCTCTGTATATAAGTGAAGAGAAGGCAGGTTCATCAGGACTTCAAGAGCCCTAGTGGGAGCAGTCCTCATCGCATATTCCCACACAAGCCATTCTTTGAACTTTGTTAAGTTCAAGAATGTGTTTGCACTTCGTTGTACTATGCTACCATACAATAGCAGCGTACGTTATCATGGGATAGATCACCATAGTGAATATCCAAAATAGCACTTTAGGTATCAGTTCCCACGGGCACCCAAAGGCTCGATTACAAACCCAGAGAGCACATATCGCTTTCTTGGTTGGAACCTTAATATGATCATTCCTGCTCAGTTATGACTCCAGAATTACTCTCAGGTAGTTAACTGTCCCATTGTATTGAAGAGTTCTTCCCACCAATGTAATTGTGGGAAATCCGCCCATTTTTCTCTTTTTTGTAAAGAATAATACCTCGACCTTGTCCGGGTTTATTCCGAGCACTTCTCTGTGGCACCATCGTTCCGCGATCCGAATGCGAGAATCATTGGTCCCTCCAGATCCCGGATATCGCGACCAGGGCACAAAATGGCCAGGTCATCGGTATACGCATGTGTATACAAACCATCATTCAGTTGACTCAGCAGGCTATCCACCACAAGGCTTCACAGCAAAGGCGATAGAATTCCTTCCTGTGTACAGTCTCTACTTGACAGTGCTTTAACAGTTACATTGTTAAGCTCAGCATATATACATGTGAATAAACAGATTAGTAGAAAATGAATTCCGAAAGGCTATGCTTTTGAGTCATTATTACGTTCAGTTCTATCACTTGAAGTAATCATGATCACTTCGAGCCAATGACAATGAAGTTATCAGTTTCATCTTTTTCACTTTGAGCAGTGATAATTTAATCTAAAGAATATGGCCTTCCTAGGGGTCAGTCTCTTTTTTTTAACTTGTATGTGTCGGACTTGACTGAAATGTGTTTGAGAAAAGTTTAATCATATCGACGACATAGCTTTAAAATTTAATCATTTTTAGTCACCAAGATCTCTCTGTGATGGATACACTGAGTGAAAAATTGATGGCCATGAGCAATTATTTTCTGAAATGGAGACTCAAGCCTAGCGTATCTAAAACTGAAGCATAGTGCGTTCGCTTGATCAACAAAATGGCAAATCTCAACAATATCAGCCCAACCATTAAACTCACCATGGAGAAAAAAGTACAAAAGAAATTACCCTTCTTAGATGTTTTGGTTGAAAGAAATGGCAGACAAATTCGAACTTCATTTCTTCTTCTTCTTCTTTAGGTGCCATGTCTGTATTCAGACGTTGGTGGTCATCATGTTTACAATTTCCTGAAATCTTTCTCTATCGGCTGCTGCGCGAAATAGTTTTTCTACCGTGCAATCACACCACTGCCTGATGTTACGCAGCCATGAAAGCTTCTTTCGGCCTATCCATCTTTTTCCTTCCACTTTTCCTTGTATTATAAGGCGAAGTAGCTGGTATTTAGGTCCTCTAATTATGTGACCGAAGTATTCTGTTTTCTGCCTCTTTATAATGTTCAAGAGCAGTCGATCTGTATCCATCATTCTGAGAACATTCTCGTTGGAAGTGTGTGAAACCCATGATATCTTTAGGATTCGACGGTAGCACCATAATTCGAATGCTTCCAGTTTGTTTGTCGTTGTGGTTTTTAGTGTCCATGTCTCGCAACCGTATAATAGAATAGACCATACATAGCATTTCAGGACCCTTTTACGAATATGCATTGATAGGTTCCTGTTGCATAGAACTGGTTTCCATGTCATAAAGGCCTTCCGCGATATTTCTATCCTAGCTATTATCTCTTCATCTGAGTCCCCATTTACATTCAACTAACTGCCAAGGTATTTGAAATGGTTTACACGCTCTATCCTCTTCCCATCGAGCCAAAGTTGACATTCATCCACAGTAACCTTTCCAACTGTCATCCACTTTGTTTTTGAGATGTTGATTTTAAGGCCTCTTCGACAGCTCGCTTCATTGACTAGGTTTACTAATGTTTGGAGATCCTCGATGCTTTCTGCAAAAATGGCCGTATCATCAACAAATCTAATATTATTGATTACTTTTCCGCCTAGTCTTACTCCTTCTTGTCTGTCATCCAAAGCCTCCCTAAAGATTTCTTCAGAGTATACATTAAAGAGACAAGGTGACAGAACGCAACTCTGTCTTACTCCACGTTTGATGGGTAGGTTTTGAGTACGACTGTTTTCAATTTGGATAGAGGCTACTTGATTGTAATACAGATGTTTTAGCAGTCTTATATCGTAGTGGTCTAAACCTGCTGCTTGTAGGCATTCAAAAAGTTTATCATGTTGTACTCGGTCGAATGCCTTTTCAAAGTCGATGAAACAGGCGTAGATGTTCTTTCGGAATTCACAGCACTTTTGTAGGAGAACGCGCATACAAAATAGTGCCTCTCTTGTTCCTAGACCATTTCTAAATCCAAATTGCTTATCACTCACTCTATTTTCGCATAGAAGGAATATTCTACTTACTTCATTTATCGTGACGAAAATGAAAAGTAATCAAAATTAAAACCATCCAAATTTCATAAACTATTTATAAGTATATAAGATCCTATTATAATAATACTTAGAGAAAATGGGAATTCAAGTTACACAAATTCCGTTTTCGTATGATGTAAGAAACTCCCTTTCCCTGCCATCTTCTTAGTTTCGTCATTAAAACGCCTATTAAAAGATCTTTCTTGAGAACTTAAGCCTACACGAGGCGACATTATTGTACACATGCGGATAATAATAATTTTCATCACGTAAAACGTTCGTGCGAAACCAAATTTTGACGAAATAAGAAAGATGTTTGAACGAGATTTGACTCAGATAGGTTTTTACCTTACAACATTCATGTGTACAATGTATGTATATTACTGTTTTAACAAGGGTACAGTTTGGAATATTACTTTCTGAAATTAAGGGTTATAATCTCTAAAAAGTATAAACTTAGGTGCTGGTGTTGTTCTTAGGCTAATTGTATATGCGGCATTGTGGAACAGCTGAGTTGAAGCAAAATCGTTTTTGCTTGAAGTAACTTTACACCATTTGTATAGATTTTTTGTAGAATATTTTGTGGGAGATTGTATTTTTGCTTATCTTTCAAGACTGGTACTAGGTATTGTAGATTTTATCTTTTAATTACATAAATTTCCTTTTGATCTATTTATATTCCCGTAGTTTAAAGTTCCAGATCAATGAAGATTTTTATAAACATTTATGATAATAAAATTTTTATAAAAAAATTGAACCGACTTCTAAAAGTGCGCTAAAAAGTGAAAAATAACCATAAATTTTTATATGAAATTGAACTTTTTGAAGTCGGCGCCAAACTAATACCTGACAAAATGTGATTTGCATAAATAGATTAAAAATACTTTATTTGTAATTGCTTTCTTACCATAATTTGTATATATTAGTAGTTATTTATTTCGTGTACAAATAATTTGGCGCCGACTTCAAAAAGTTCAATTTCATATAAAAATTTATGGTTATTTTTCACTTTTTAGCGCACTTTTAGAAGTCGGTTCAATTTTTTTATAAAAACTTTATTTTTCTATTTTTAGTTTTAGAATTCATTATGATTATTTGAACTAAGTATTAATCGAGATTCCAAACTGGCAAAAAAGTACCCATTTTATCCAAAGTTGTAAATCACCCTAAAATGAACCACTAAAAATTCAAACGAATATTTAGTCTGTCATAGAAAATCCACTATCTTAAATTTCAAATTAATTTTAGATTGGTAATATAGGCACCAAAACCTTCCAATATCGATATTTAAAGAAAATAATTTTTTTTTATCCACCATATTGGATACGCCATATTGAATTTTTTAAAAATAATTTTAGATTCGTCACGTGTGATCCCGAAAACTCTCCCGTACCAACTTTGGTGAAAATCGGACAAAATTGATTTTTTTGTCCGCCATATTGAGTTTTTTAAAAATAATTTCAGATTCTTTATGTGAGGCCCCTAAAACTTCCCCATACCAATTTTGGAGAAAATAGGACAAAATTGATTTTTTCTTCCGCCATATTGGATCCGCCATATTGAATTTTCTAAAAATTATTTTAGAATCGTCATATGCGACTCCGAAAACTCCCCCGTACCAATTTTGGAGAAAATCGGACAAAAACGATTTTTTTGTCAGCCATACTGAATCCGCCAAATTGAATTTTTTAAAAATTATTTTAGATTCGTCATATGTGACCCCGAAAACTCCCTCGTACCAGTTTTGGAGAAAATCGGACAAAATTAATTTTTTGTCGGTCATATTGGATCCGCCATATTGCATTTTTTAAAAATTATCTTATATTCGTCATATGCGACTCCGAAAACTCCCCCGTACCAATTTTGGAGAAAATCGGACAAAATTGATTTTTTCGTCCGCCATATTGGATCCGCCATATTGAATTTCTTTAAAATTATTTCAGATTCGTCATATGCGACCCCGTAAACTCCCCCTTACCAATTTGGTAAAAATCGGACAAAACTGATTTTTTCGTCCGACATATTGGATCCGCCATATTGAATTTTTAAAAAATATTATCAAATTCGTTATGACCAACCTCGAAAACTTCCCCATACTAATTTCGGAGAAAATCGGACTAAATTAAATTTTTTTGTCCGCCATATTGGATCCGCCATTTTGCATTTTTTAAAAATAATTTCAGATTCGTTGGGTACAACCCCGAAAATTCCTACATACCAATTTTGGAGAAAATCGGACAAAATTAATTTTTTTGGCCGCCATATTGTAAGCACCATCTTGGATTTTACTGCACCAATTTTATCTAAAAAAATATGGGACCACCGCAGCAACTTCCTTTACATAACGTAAAAAATTTCATTCAAATCGGTTCAGCCGTTCCGGAGTAATCGGTGTACATACATAAAAAAAAAATACATAGTCGACGAATTGAGAACCTCCTTCTTTTAGAAGTCGGTTAAAAAGCAAAATACATGGTGATTCTCCGGGAATTTTATCGATCGATTGTGAGAAAACTATAATTAGTAAAAATCTGAAAATTTGACAGTATACTAATATGTATGGGGGATAGCGCGCTAAAATATTTTCAAGATGGCGGCACTTCCAGTTATACCGGAAGTAGATGTCAACCTGCTTATTTTAAATGGAACATCCTATATATTATTGCCTTTTTGATTTCTACGTAGAATTCTAGATATATTTTATATCTAATATTCTATATTTAAATCTCACCGTTTTGGACATATTTAAATTTTTATATCAAAAATGACGTTTGCTGATCAAAATTTAACTATAAATTTTTCCTATAAGAAGGTCTTTATTATTTAATTTTGACTAGCTTTCTTGTAGACGAAGATCGACTGAAGTAGTCTTTCTATATTTTCGAAGTACAGGGTGGTCAAATAAGAAGAATAAAAATTATATTTTTAAGATGGTCAAAAGTCAATTTCTTCAAATAGAAAGCCCCTATTTTTATAATTTTATCATATTAAGCATTAAAAATAAGGGTACCGTTATTTTTAATGCTTAATATGTGCTTTTTATTTGAAAAAATTGACTTTTGACGATTTTTTAAATATAATTTTTATTTTTCTTTTTTGATCACTCTGTAACTTTCAAAATATCATAAAAAGACTACTAAAGTCGATCTTCGTCTACAAGAAAACTAACCCAAATTAAATAATAAAGACTTTCTTATAGGAAGAATTTATATTTAAGTTTTGGTCCGCAAATGTCAGTTTTGACATAAAAATTTAAATATGTCCAAAACGGCGAGACTTAAGTTTAGAACAGTGTTTTTCAAACTTTTTGAATACACGGCCCCTTTCCAGGTTAGTTAGATTGGATGAAGTAGGTTTGTGCCTTTTCGGTGAAATTTACAAAGAAACTATATTTATTGTTTGATACAGTTTATTTTTACGCAGATTTTAAAAATATTTAGGACTCTACAGGGTGAGCCAAAAAACTAGGGCAGCATAAAGTTGTATTTTTTTAAATAGAACACCCTATATACGAATCGTATTTTCGATTTAGCTTATAATTTTAAATCTTTTTTATTAAGGGTTTACTATAATAAAACTTTATAGTTTCTGAGATAATTAAGTTTAAAGAAAAAAAAGTCCAGTAACTAATGAAGAAAAAGAACTACAAGTATTGTTAAATGTTTAGGAAAATCCTTATATTGGTAGCCGTCAGTTAGCAGCATTATGTGAAACATCACAATCCACCGCTAATCGTACTACCAAGAAATATAGGTATCATCCATATCACATGGAATTACACCAAGAATTGCATGGACAGGATTTTGAAAGTCGTGTAAACTTTTGTCGTACAATAAATGCGGAGATTCAATTGAATCCAAATTTATTATGCAAGGTAATGTTTAGTGATGAAGCTACTTTTAGAAGTAACGGTGCCGTAAATAGACGCAACATGCATTATTATGCCACAGAAAACCCATTTTGGATTAGAGAGGTGCAACATCAAAACCATTGGTCATTAAATGTTTGGTGTGGTATTCATCATAATCGAATTATTGGACCCCACTTTTTTAACGAACCACTAAATGGCCATAGTTACCTGAATTTTCTACAAGAAGAACTACCCCAACTGCTTCAAGGTCTCGATAGGGATGAGCTCGACAGTATGTGGTTCCAGCACGATGGTGCGCCTCCGCATTACCATCGTGAAGTTCGTGCGTTTTTGGACCAACGATATCCGCAAAAATGGATTGGACGTGGGGGTTTCATTGGGTGGCCATCACGGTCTTCCGACATCACCCCATTAGATTCCTTCCTATGGGGTTATATTAAAAATAACAACAACAGTGGAAGATATGCGAAACAGGATTAGGGATACCTGTAGAACAATAATGCCACTAATTTTGTCCAGAGTCCGAGAAAATCTGCAAAAAAGACTAAATTTGTGCATTGCACAAGAGGGTCGTTTATTCGAACACTTATTAAAAAGAAATAATTAATCTCAGTATTTAATAGGTAATTTTTTTGTTTCAATTTAGTATAAAAGTAAATATGTTTTTGCCTTGTCGTTATTGTTGTGTTAATTTTTTCACATTATGTTTAATTAAACTATTACCGTTGTAATATAACGAATAATGTATTTCATCATATTTAACTACATTCTGTTTGTTTCTGTAGTTTCTTT
Source organism: Diaprepes abbreviatus (assembly GCA_034092305.1). Lineage (NCBI taxonomy): Eukaryota > Metazoa > Arthropoda > Insecta > Coleoptera > Curculionidae > Diaprepes > Diaprepes abbreviatus. The sequence goes on along the minus strand of JASJET010000165.1, from coordinate 57,211 downwards.
TTATTATTTTACATGGCTACTATGATAATGAAGACTATTTCTGTAAAAAAGTATGGAAAATAAGAAAAACTGAAATATCTCAAAAACTATTATAAATAGGTATAGAATATATTGAACAAAACTTTTAGGGTTTTTATTACTCTATTAAATAACATGAAAATATACAGGATGTACCATTTTAAAAAAAAAAGATATTTATTCATTTAAACTTGTTCAAATTTGAGCCGATGTGTTCAACACCCTGTAGCTTTTATTGCAAATATTAGGTAAAAATTATGTTAACTTGTCCTTGACCTTGCTAAATTCGAAATTTGAATATATTTGTCACAAAATTGAAAACGTTATTTAGGATTGAATTGATGCTTGAAAATGTGACTTTTTTTTCTTTAAACTTAATTATCTCAGAAACTATAAAGTTTTGTTATAGTAAACCCTTAATAAAAAATATTTAAAATTATAAGCTAAACCGAAAATATGATTCGTATATAGGATGTTCTATTTAAAAAAAATACAACTTTATGCTGTTCTAGTTTTTTGGCTCACCCTGTAGAGTCCTAAATATTTTTAAAATCTGCGTAAAAATAAACTGTATCAAACAGTAAATATAGTTTCTTTGTTAATTTCACCGAAACCTACTTCATCCAATCGTTGACTCACCCTGTATAGCGATATAGAAATAAAATTATAATTCGTCATATATATATACATATATATATATATATATATATATATATATATATATATATATATATATATATATATATATATTTATATATTCTAAGATAATTGGTATTTTACAGCGTTAGCTCTCTCGCTTCAATTCTCGAACATTTTTATGCACCAGTTGTTGACAATAAAGACAATTTCAGTCAGGCGATAGAAAAGATCATCTACTGGGAATACATACTCCAATAACTCGAGTTCTTGAGTACTATTAAACACTCTCTGATATCGTCCGAGCTTTTTCTCACAATTTCCCTCTTTTAAATGTCTCTGCAAGGTAAAGAGGCGATAAAATACTTTTTTGCGGCCGCGGAAACAGAAATAGTCTTCGATTCTTCCATTGCTATTTACACTGTACACCATCTTAGAAATAGTATAAAGCTGTATCAGGCCAAACCGGGTACGTACTCGCTTTGCCCTGTCTGCTTTACCTAATAACAAATTTATTATTTAAGGAATAATCACCTTAAAACCATAAAAAAAATAAAGCCGGTGTTTTTATCTTGTTTCAAAGTTGGATAGTACCAAAATAATGTTGCTCTCGATTCGATAGAGCTCCACTGATGAGACCATGAGGCGTTCGAAACGCGTATGGAGTGAGGACTAGAGTTGTATTTGCAGGAAATAAACTGTTTCAAATATTTATTTGCCTAAAAGGAGGATAACAAATAGACAACTATTTCAACATAGCAGATAGATTTCATTTATTTCTTACTGAAATTGTGATTTTTAAAATGTAGCAAAAAGTTTATTGAAATGCGATATTTGACCCAAACAACAGCAAACAAATAAATATCCAGAGTTTTTTAAACCCAATCATGTAAAAATATGGGAATCGATCCCGCTATTTTTGCAGGAGAAGTAGTAAAGGAATATAAAGTGATGTTGGCACACCGTTATCGATATTTTAATGATAAAATTTGGGATCAGGTGCTTAGGGAACGCAGGGTATGGGGGCGAAAAGCTTAGTAGCAGTTATTGCGGAATTTCCGCTTCGAATGTGAGAATAACATAATGAAAACTGAGGTGTTTGCCTCTTAGTCTCGTATGTTACATGTTACCGAGGCGTGGTATAAATGGATATATTAGATATTAGCCAAGGGGTTAAAGTTAAATAGGTTAATAAATCATTTTTATTGTGTTAGTTTTTGCTTGGATTGTAGTAAGGAATTGCTGGTAAAAAGTAATTAAAATTGGGAGCTATTTTAATTCCAAACTAATTTTTCAATAGAAATTTTTACAGTTTCGTTAAAATCCTTAAGAAGTTTTTATTAGGGATAATTAAGTTCTGACGGTTGTTTAAAAATATTTCTAATGAACTAAATTGTGGTAAATTCGGCTTTATTCAAGTCAAAAATCGGTTTTGCCTCCGAATTCTTTGTAGCAGAACCGATTGATGCGAAATTTGAACACCAGGTAGGGAATAACTCAAGAAACAAAAGTTATATAGTACCAATGTGTGCATTCAAATCACACGTGTGAAAGAAATGACAGTTGAAAAAGGCACTACAACAACGCAATACTCCCGACACACAGGAAACACTGGACTACAACAAAGTTGATTATAACATTTCAAACTACCAATTAACAGAATTCGAGAAATCAGTTCTTTTTAAAGGTTTTAATTTTGCTGTAACGCGAAAAACAGTCCCATTGGAAGAGATTATTTCGAATATAGAAGCTTCCCTAGAGAACATCTCTGAAGAAAATGTCGAACAAGCCAGACAAGACAACGCAAATTTTGAAATCAAGCCTGCCTTCCAACTCAAACTTAATGCGAGCTGAACATAAAGTCCTCTCATCCTTAAAAAAGAATGAGGAAATAACAATAATACCAGCAGATAAGGGAAATGTCACGGTTGTAATGAACACCAACGAATATATGCAAAAAATGTCAAAAATTCTCAAAGACGCCTCTTACAAACAAACAAACAAAGATACAACAACATACCTTGAAAAAACTACGAAAATTAAGATCAAAGCCTCAAAACTAGACCCAGAAACACTGAAAAATCTATAATACCAAGGGAAAAATCAAGCAGATGTCCAAAACAGTATGGCTTACCAAAAATACACAAAATAAATGCACCACTCAGACTAATAGTAAGCGCCGTGGGATCTCAAACACAAAAACTCGAAAAATATTTAGCAAGTATCATGTAACCAAAAACCGAACTGGCCGATTCCTTCGTGAAAAACTCCGAACATCTGACCAAAATGATAAAATATATTTACCTCGAAGAAAATGACATCTTAACAAGCCTCGACATAAAATCGCTATATCCAAACATACCACTGGATGAGACTTGGGAGAAAATAGCCTTGAACGAAGATTTTCCAACCTACACAATTGAATTTGCAGAACACTGTCTAAAAAACACATATTTCATGTTCAATAACCAAATATACAAGCCAACAGATAGCGCACCTATGGAGTTCCCACTTTCACCAGTTATAGCCAACCTTTTTATGATATATATCGAACAAGAGGTACTGCAAAAGGCAACTTTAAAACCGAAATTTTGGAAACGCTATGTGGATGATATTTTTATAATATGGCCACATGGAAAAGAACACCTCGACGATTTCCTCGTATAACAAAATAGAATCCAATTCATGCCAGAAATTGAGCAACAAAAGAAACTTCTTTTTTTGAACCTGTTATTAACTAGGAAACCCAACAACACTCTGGGTTTAAGTGTATATCGGAAACCCACATATACTGACCGATATCTCAATGCAGATTGCCAACAAACATATATGAGACAAACAAATAAGCGCATATCAGCATGAACTCAAGAACATAAAAATAGCCTCAAAAACAGACAACCTCAGCTATATTTCAACATCATCAAACAACCGGATACACCATCGATTTCGAAAAAGTAAAAGAAATAGCACCAGTACAAATCTACAAGGTACGCGTCATAAGAGAGGCCCTAGAAATCGAAAAAGCGGGACAACTGAATAAACGAGACGATGCTTTACATATTTCAAGTACATAGAAAACATTAATAAAAAATCAAGAAACAAAACAACAAAAATCAACTAATACACGAAAGATCACCATACAAGCATCAAATACATAGCATTCGGCAGACAGGAGGAGCCTGCGAAGTCGCTCGTCCAATCAGAAAGCGAGCCAGTTAAACAAAACTCGAAATTCATCAGTTCTCAGTGAGTAACCAGACGAGTAACCGCACTTGAAAGTGCCAAATGAGATTTTGGCGAAACGTCGTAAAAACAATTTTTTGAACGAACGGATTGATAATAATAATAATAATAAGCTTTATTGTTGTAAAGAAATCAATCTTGTTAACAAAGCACTATGCAGAACAAAAAATTAAAAATAAATATAAACAAAAACATATTCAACACAAGAAATTGTGACAATAAAAAACTAAAAAAAAACAATAAACACGTGATTAAAGTCAGTAATTAAAATAAACAGTATAAATAAACAAAAGTCCATAATTAACAAAACAGGTACCTAAAATAAAATAAATGTCTACCAAATTAATTTAAAAGTTTACAGTCAAATAAAATAAAATAAAACAAGACAAAAATAGCCATAAAATTACACCATTACACACATTTTGAAAGCAAAAACACACCTTGCTAAAAATGGTCAGCAAAATATTCTTCCAGTTAATAATATGGTCGTGTCACAAGAAAGCCCTTAAGTTTTTTCCTAAGCAATTTATCGTCCATAATATTTCTATACTTTAGAGGAATTTTGTTATATATTTTAATTCCCTCAAAAATAAGAGATTGTTTAGTGAGAGTAGTCCTGGGAATGGGCGATGGCAGGCCATTATTACGTGTATTATATGGGTTTGGAGTTGAATAATTTTTATATTTTTTATGAATCAGTCCCACTATTTCTAAAATGAAAATGCCTATCACTGTTAATATTTTGCCTTGAATAAATAAAGGCCTACAATGCTCCTTCATTTTTACATTAAATAAATAACGCACTGCTCGCTTTTGTAACACAAGAATCGAATTTAATAACTGCCGACTACAGAATCCCCAAAATGCAATTCCGTATCTCAAATGAGACTCAATCAACGAAAAATACACTGTTCTAGCCACATTTGAATCTAGTTCCCTTGACACTATTCGTACCGCATAACACCCGGTAGCCAACTTCTTATTTAATGCCATTATGTGGTCAGTAAATTTCAACTTATCGTCAATAAGTATACCTAAAAATCTAGTCACTAGCTTATTCTCTATAAAATGATTATTTAAAGTTAAACTATCACAGGTAAATTTGAAACTTAACACGTTGGTTTTAGTAAAATTAAAACTTAAACAATTTGCAGCACACCATTCATTCACTCTAATCAAATCACACTCGATAATATGTTTCAAATCACAGTCATTCTTTCCATGCCATAAAATTGTTGCGTCATCTGCAAATAATGTAAATGTTCCTCGGATATCAATTTTGGTCAGGTCATTTATATATAAAAGAAAGAGCAGGGGCCCAAGAACAGAACCTTGTGGGACGCCACAACTCAGAGAAGAGACACTGGAAAATTCTCCATCGTACTTAACCATTTGCTGCCTATTCGAAAGATAGGAAGCAAACCAATTTAATGCCACTCCTCTAATATCATACAATTCGAGCTTACTCAAAAGTACTTCGTGATTCACACAATCGAACGCCTTTGAGAAGTCACAAAAGACCGCAGCCGCGAAATCGCCCTCATTCAAACTGAAACCCGGAATAAGCAAACCATTCATTCCACCATCCGATATATATATATATATATATATATATATATATATATATATATATATATATATATATATATATATATATATATATATCAATTCCATACATCAAATTTGAAAAATCAATTTTGTTTCAGTGACACAATTAAATGCTCTTTTGAGTAAAACCGATTAATATATAACACTATTTTTATTGATTAATTGAATTTTAGTTATCCCAAGTTTTATTTTATTACAACCGCCACCCTGAACAACGCGATAAAAGTAATTTAACAAACTATTAGGCCGTAACTTCTTCAGTAATGTTTCGTATATCCTTTATACTGCACCATCAACAAAAATGGCACATCAAAGTGGAACTAAGCAGAGGGTTATTCCCCAATTTTCTTTGTGTTATTTACACATTCCAAGTGTAACTTGGGTCATAACTTTAACCAAACTTTGTTGTTAAATAAAGGATGACTGACATTCTTTAAATAAATAAAGTAAATATATGTGCCACATATAAATATGTCGTTAGTAGGAAGAAAAAAAAAGCTATATATTCGATTTTTTTCTTCAGTTTTTTTAGAAGGTTAACGAAAATGATAAGACGAGGTTTAGAAACGGGCAACTCGTATCGGAATTGCAAATCCGATAGGTGAACTCGAGAATTCCCCCACTTTAACCTGTCACATTTGTTAGCATCAAGAGACGTATGATGATGGATATTTCAAGGGGTTTCAGCGGAGTGATTTGATGAATAATATTGTTTGTTATCGGTATCAAGCAGATGTAGGAACAGTTGTTGTAATAGAAACATATTCTTAATAGACAATACATTAGAATAATGTTCGGTTTTCATCAAATAACGTAAATATAGAACATATCGAAGATTAGAAGAGTTAGAATATTCTATTCCTTGTTTTTTTTTTTATAGATTGTTGGCCTTAAAATAGTTATAAATGGTGATTTAAATATTCATTTTAATGTAAAAAACTGAAGATACAGGGTGAGTCAACGATTGGATGAAGTAAGTTTGTGCCTTTTCGGTGAAATTTACAAAGAAACTATATTTATTGTTTGATACAGTTTATTTTTACGCAGATTTTAAAAATATTTAGGACTCGACAGGGTGAGCCAAAAAACTAGGACAGCATAAAGTTGTATTTTTTTAAATAGAACACCCTATATACGTATCGTATTTTCGATTTAGCTTATAATTTTAAATCTTTTTTATTAAGGGTTTACTATAACAAAACTTTATAGTTTCTGAGATAATTAAGTTTAAAGAAAAAAAGTCACATTTTCAAGCATCAATTCAATCCTAAATAACGTTTTCAATTTTGTGACAAATATATTCAAATTTGGAATTTAGCAGGGCCAAGGACAAGTTAATATAATTTTTATCTAATATTTGCAATAAAAGCTACAGGGTGTTGAACACATCGGCTCAAATTTGAACAAGTTTAAATGAATAAATATCTTTTTTTTTTAAATGGTACACCCTGTATATTTACATGTTATTTAATAGAGTAATAAAAACCCTAAAAGTTTTGTTCAATATATCCTATACCTATTTATAATAGTTTTTGAGATATTTCACTTTTTCTTATTTTCCATACTTTTTTACAGAAATAGTCTTCATTATCATAGTAGCCATGGCAAAAACAATGTAAAAGAACATTTTTCTGTGTGTCAAATTTATAACCGCAATCGCTTCTTTTGGTTTTTATGTAGTGTAGTTTGGTTTTTTTGCATTCATCTTATATTGTAAAATGAATTTTCCAAAGAATGAGTTAATAGATATGATTTATACAATAGGAGAGGCTCAAAAAAATTGCCTTCTTGCTCAAAGAATTTACAAAATGAAGTATCCTGATCGACGCCAGCCTAATACCCATACTTTTCAAAACTTAATGCAAAGATTTGATTCTTCTGATACTGTTGATTATCCAAAACGTAAAGTGGTCAACAAACCAGTAACTAATGAAGAAAAAGAACTACAAGTATTGTTAAATGTTCAGGAAAATCCTTATATTGGTAGCCGTCAGTAAGCAGCATTATGTGAAACATCACAATCTACCGCTAATCGTACTACCAAGAAATATAGGTATCATCCATATCACATGGAATTACACCAAGAATTGCATGGAGAGGATTTTGAAAGTCTTGTAAACTTTTGTCGTACAATAAATGCGGAGATTCAATTAAATCCAAATTTATTATGCAAGGTAATGTTTAGTGATGAAGCTACTTTTAGAAGTAACGATGCCGTAAATAGACGCAACATGCATTATTATGCCACAGAAAACCCATTTTGGATTAGAGAGGTGCAACATCAAAACCACTGGTCATTAAATGTTTGGTGTGGTATTCATCATAATCGAATTATTGGACCCCACTTTTTTAATGAACCACTAAATGGCCATAGTTACCTGAACTTTCTACCAGAAGAACTATCCCAACTGCTTCAAGGTCTCGATAGGGATGAGCTCGACAGTATGTGGTTCCAGCACAATGGTGCGCCTCCGCATTCCCATCGTGAAGTTCGTGCGTTTTTGGACCAACGATATCCGCAAAAATGGATTGGACGTGGGGATTTCATGGAGTGGCCACCAAGGTCTTGCGACATCACCCCATTAGATTTCTTCCTATGGGGTTATATTAAAAATAAGGTGTATGTTAATCCACCAACAACAGTGGAAAATATGCGAAACAGGATTAGGGATACCTGTAGAACAATAACGCCACTAATTTTGTCCAGGGTCCGAGAAAATCTGCAAAAAAGACTAAATTTGTGCATTGCACAAGAGGGTCGTTTATTCGAACACTTATTAAAAAGAAATAATTAATCTCAGTATTTAATAGGTAATTTTTTTGTTTCAATTTAGTATAAAAGTAAATATATATTTGCCTTGTCGTTATTGTTGTGTTAATTTTTTCGCATTATGTTTAATTAAACTATTGCCGTTGTAATATAACGAATAATGTATTTCATCATATTTAACCACATTCTGTTTGTTTCTGTAGTTTCTTTTTATTATTTTACATGGCTACTATGATAATGAAGAATATTCTGTAAAAAAGTATGGAAAATAAGAAAAACTGAAATATCTCAAAAACTATTATAAATAGATATAGGATATATTGAACAAAACTTTTAGGGTTTTTATTACTCTATTAAATAACATGAAAATATACAGGGTGTACCATTTAAAAAAAACGATATTTATTCATTTAAACTTGTTCAAATTTGAGCCGATGTGTTCAATATCCTGTAGATTTTATTGCAAATATTAGGTAAAAATTATGTTAACTTGTCTTTGGCCTTGCTAAATTCCAAATTTGAATATATTTGTCACAAAATTGAAAACGTTATTTAGGATTGAATTGATGCTTGAAAATGTGACTTTTTTTCTTTAAACTTAGTTATCTCAGAAACTATAAAGTTTTGTTATAGTAAACCCATAATAAAAAAGATTTAAAATTATAAGCTAAATCCAAAATACGATTCGTATATAGGGTGTTCTATTTAAAAAAAATGCAACTTTATGCTGTCCTAGTTTTTTGGCTCACCCTGTAGAGTCCTAAATATTTTTAAAATCTGCGTAAAAATAAACTGTATCAAACAATAAATATAGTTTCTTTGTAAATTTCACCGAAAAGGCACAAACTTACTTCATCCAATCGTTGACTCACCCTGTACAAGGGGAAAAAATTCTATGGACAATATCCTTGTTAAAACTAGCATTCCATTTGAGACACGGCTGAAGGAACTTGAATTATTAGACCATAGAGCAGTAGAAATAAATATTAATCCACAAAATAAAAATTTCGTCAATCGTAAATATATTTTTCGCCCAATAACCCGGGTAGGTCTTCTTTAATATAAACAAATAATTTAAATTGAAAATTCGCTATTCCTGATTGATATAAGTATGTGTCTTTCAAGAAAATTCGATTATTTTATTAACAATTTATAATTTCTGCAAAACAGTGCTTTCCACAAAAATCTGTAATCAAAAATACCATATTGGTTCTTAGAAGGTCTAGGAGTACTGTCATTTCTCTTCGAATTGCATCATCTTGTGTGTCATTCTAAAATGTTACAAGTGTGAAATGAGTAGAATAGGTATCATCGAGAAAAGTTTGAGTTAAAAGCAAATAAAAAATATATCTTAGAGAGTGATAACAAACAAAAAGCTTATTGAAAAATTGGAAAATAAGATAGTGAAAGCATTACAAGTTAAAAAAAAACAAATTTTAAGGTAGTTGATTTTAATAATTTTTCATTAACATTGGTGATGGAACAAAGAAAAAATCTATTCAAAATAATTCTAATTATAAGTGTGAATTAAAAAAATAATAATTTTAATTTAAAAAAATCTCAAATAAGAGGCATAATAAGTTAATTAATAAAATTAAAAAAAAATTGAACCAACTTCTAAAAGTGTGCTAAAAAGTGAAAAATAACTATACATTTTTATATGAAATTGAACTTTTTGAAGTTGGCGCCAAACTAATACCTGACAAAATATGATTTGCATAAACAGATTAAAAATACTTTATTTGTAATTGCTTTCTTACCATAATTTGTATATATTAGTAGTTATTTATTTCATTTACAAATAATTTGGCGTCGACTTCAAAAAGTTCAATTTCATATAAAAATTTATAGTAATTTTTCACTTTTTAGCGCACTTTTAGAAGTCGGTTCAATTTTTTTATAAAGATTTTATTTTTCCATTTTAAGTTTTAGAATTCATTATGATATCCACAAATTATTTGAATTTATTTCTAATCGAGATTAGTGTACCTCGCAATGACTCCAAGGTGGCAAAAAGTACCCATCTTATCCAGAGTTGTAAATCTTCCTAAAATTAACCACTAAAAATTCTTTGATTCTTAGAGTTTTCCAAATACTAGTAAAATTGTGTCAAACAAATATTTAGTCTGTCATAGTAAATCCAGTAACTTAAATTTCAAAATAATTTTAGATTGGTAATATAGGCCCCAAAACCTTCCAATATCAATGTTTAAAGAACCTGAGATGTAAATTTCTTAGCTCGATATATTTTATACTACATATTGAGGTTGTATATGCCTCAAGAATCCACAATATCAATTTTAGACAAAATCGGAATATATAAAATTTTCTGTCCCTCATATTATATCTTATCAACCTAATAGTCGTAAAAAATTAACTTCATATTCGTAATACACGACCTCGAAAACCCTCTAATACCAAATCTGAAAAAATGCGAATAAGGTAAAATTTTCAACCCACCATATTGCATCCGCTATATTGAATTTCAAAAAAATTATTTTAAGTCTTAATCTAATCTAAATGTAAACCCTTCTTCAAAGCCCCCTAGTACCAATTTTGGATGAAATCCGGAGATTTAAAATTTCTACACTTATATTCGCTATTTACATCCTCAAAAACGATTCAGTCCCACCTTTAAACAAAATTGAAAAATGTAAAATTGTTAGTCCGCTATCTCGGATTTGCCATATTGAATCCTAAAAAAATACTCTAAAATTTATAATTTACACCCTCAAAAATCCTTTATATCAGTTTGGAAGAAAATCGAAAAATGTAAAATTTTAGGATACCATATTGAATCTGCCAGATTGAGTTTTTCAAAAAATATTTTAAATTCATAATTAACACTGACAAAAATACCCCAATACTGATTTTAGACAAAATCGAAAGCTATAAAATCTTCAATCCGTCATCTTGGATCCGCCATTTGAATTTTTAAAAAATAATTTTAGATTAGTTATATACGTCTCTGAAAATTTCTGCGTACCAATTTTGTAGAAAATCGAATAAAATTGATTTTTTGACCGCCATATTGAATTTTTTAAAAATATTTTGGATCCGTTATGTGCGACCCCGAAAACTCTCCCACACCAATTTTGGAAAAAATCAGACAAAATTAATTTTTTTTCTCCGCCGTACTGATTTTTTTAAAAATAATATCAGATTCATTGTGTACGACCTCAAAAATTTCCCCATATCAATTTTGGAGAAATTACACAAAATTAATTTTTTTGGCCGCCATATTGTCCGCGCCATCTTGAATATTACTGCACCGATTTTGTCCAAAAAACTATGGGACCACCGCAGCAACTTCCTGAATATAATGTAAAAAAGTTTACTTAAATCGGTGTCGCCGTTCCGGAGTAATCGGTGTATATAAATATAAAAAAAATATACATACTCGACGAAATGAGAACCTCCTTCTTTTAGAAGTCGGTTAAAAAACAAAGAATCCAAAGACTGTCATACCTTAAATGCAAAAATAATTAAATCTGTCAAGGATTTTATTATATCATCTTTATGAGGTAATATAAGTTTTAAACGGTCCAATCATGAATAAAATATATAGAAATAAAATATTTTAAATTACAAGAAAATTTCATTTTTTAACATCAGTGGATGTTCACCCTAAAAATAAATTGTCAGCGTCATAATTGTTGAACTATGAATTATTTACAGATACCTAAAACACTTTTAAAGCTTCTTTTAAAATTCCTGAGTGCTGGGTGCCCTAAAAAATGAATAGTGAATTTTAAAATAACAAGAAAATTTCTTTTTTTAACGTCAGTGGATGTACACCCTAAAAATAAATTGTCAGCGTTATATGAATTGTGTGTGTGTGAACTGTGAATTATTTACAGATACCTAAAACACTTTTAAAGCTTTTCTTAAAATTCCTGAGTGCTGGGTGCCCTAAAAAATGAATAGTGAATTTTAAAATAGCAAGAAAATTTCTTTTTTTAACGTCAGTGTATGTACACCTTTAAAATAAATTGTTAGCGTTATAATTGTTGAACTATGAATTATTTACAGATAACTAAAACATTTTTAAAACTTCTCTTAAAATGTCTGAGTGCTGGGTGCCCTTGAAAATGAATAGTGAGTTTTAAAATAACAAGAAAATTTCTTTTTTTAACGTCAGTGGATGTACACCCTTAAAATGAATTGTTAGCGTTATAATTGTTGAACTATGAATTTTTTACAGATACATAAGACACTTTTAAGGCTTTCCTTAAAATCCCTGAGTGCTGGGTGCCCTTGAAAATGAATAGTGAGTTTTAAAATAACAAGAAAATTTCTTTTTTTAACGTCAGTGTATGTACACCTTTAAAATAAATTGTTAGCGTTATAATTGTTGAACTATGAATTATTTACAGATACCTAAAACATTTTTAAAACTTCTCTTAAAATCCCTGAGTGCTGGGTGCCCTTGAAAATGAATAGTGAGTTTTAAAATAACAAGAAAATTTATTTTTTTAACGTCAGTGGATGTACATCCGTAAAATAAATTGTTATCGTTATAATTGTTGAACTATAAATTTTTTACAGATACTTAAAACATTTTTAAAGCTTCTTTTAAAATTCCTGAGTGCGGGGTGCTTTTGAAAATGAATAGTGAGTTTTAAAATAACAAGGAAATTTCTTTTTTTAACGTCGGTGGATGTACACCCTTAAAATAAATTGTTAGCGTTATAATTGTTGAACTATGAATTTTTTGCAGATATATAAGACAGTTTTAAAGCTTCTCTTAAAATCCCTGAGTGTTGGGTGGCCTTAAAAATGCATAGTGAATTTTAAGATAAAAAGAAAATTTCTTTTTTTAACGTCAGTGGATGTACACCCTTAAAATAAATTGTTAGCGTTATAATTGTTGAACTATGAATTTTTTACAGATACCTAAGATACTTTTAAAGTTTCTCTTAAAATCCCTGATTGCTGGGTGTCCTTAAAAATGCATAGTGAATTTTAAAATAACAAGAAAATTTCTTTTCTTATCGTAAGTGGAAGTACACCCTTAAAATAAATTGTTAGCATTATAATTGTTGAACTGTGATTTTTTTACAGATACCTAAGACACTTTTTGCTCTCCTAAAAAAGCGTTAAAAAATAAAGATAATACAAATTAAATTCCTATTAATTAAAAAAAAAACTAACCACTTATGTAAATCGTATTTAGTTTGTCGCCGATTTCAAAAATTTCAATTTCATATAAAACTCTATATTGTTTTTTTTTTGACTTTTTATCGCTTTAGAAGTCGGTTCAATTTGTTTTTAAATACTATATTTATATTATTCGCTATTCCCAAACGATGATGTTGCTAAATCTTTCTTAAGAATAAAACTAATTTCTGATGTCGAAGTTCAGATCACCAAACATCTACTCAGCTTATAAAGAACACCATAATATTGAAAATTATGACCTTTCTTTTACGTTTACAATAAATCTTGACGTTGCCAGACTTTCCTCCTGAATACCAGTTTGAAACGCACGAACTTTGAAATTTCAAATGTATTATGATCGTTCTTACAACAATACAAGTTTGTGTTAGACAACGTAAATGTATGTCCTGTTACCAGTCCTAATTAGAGCTTCGGCCCTTTATTACCGAGTTATTTATAGAAGCTTGCAAATTTACGCGTGTAACAGATTGTTCGTATTAGCCCGACTTCTATCACATTCTATCTCCCCTTTATTTACTCAGAACTAAATAATATTGTGTGTTTATTCACAATGTTAAAGTTTATTTTCATATTGAGTTTACCTACCAATTAGGTTCATTTTCGATTTGTGCAAACTAACAAAAACGAAATTTGTTGAATATAAATATAGCTTATGCACAAATGATTTATATCAACTATCAAATACATAGCAATAAAAAATCCTACATATATTGGAAATGATAAATCGTGAAGAGCTACCAAAAACGGTAAAATCAAACTGTTGACCAGTAAAGAGACGTCCCAATATGGCATATGTAAAATACTAAAAAATTGGACACAGTCAACAACATTTACAATACAAGGACGTAGCCCTGGTTTGCGATGATCTAGTCCAAAGCCAAAACGACTCATTAAATTTACGTGTAAACTTTAGGTGATCATTGCTTATATATCTTAATTTTATATTCAAGTAAATTACGTGCTACAAGGCTAACAACATTGGTAGAAAAAACTAGTAAATTATATAAAATAATACCTAATACTAAACAAAAAATTCTTAAAATTTTATGTACCCTTAGATTACAAAATTTCTCAAAAGTACTGAGAAAATTTTTCTTCACTTTATCATGAGACTCAATTTATGACGACATAAATAATATTTGTAAATAGGTCTGTTGAAGAAATCCTACCCTGGTTATGTAATTAAAACGGAAGAGATGTGTCGAGAGAGGTTTTAACATGTCGTATATGCAAATACCGTTAAAATGTATTAAAATATTGAACGATTTTTTCATTATTAGGAAACAAAAGAAGAATCAAATAAATATTAATAAATATTAATAAATAATATTATAATATATTGTTTGACAACATGTACAGAGAAATTCGTACAGCCACTGTCTTTCCTGATTGTAAGAAGGAATCATTTAAATACCGGCAAAATCAATAAAATGGCGTCCAGGTTTTTTCTCCGGTGGTTATCGATTTTTCTATTAGTTACAGGAAAATGTAGATTAGTTTCATTAATTGTTTATATATATATATATATATATATATATATATATATATATATATATATATATATATATATATATATATATATATAAAGCAAGATTAAGACCCTCAGATGCTAAATTAGGTAATTAAATAAATTAAATATTCGGTATAGAATGGTTAACGCTCTCTAAATTTCATGAATGAAATTGACGTTTACAGGGTTCCATGGGTTGAGATGGGTGCCAGAGGGAACCCAAGGGGTGCCCAGCGAATGCAAGTTTGGCCTTTTAAGAAATAATACACTTCAGTTACGAGCTGGGATTCGTTAAAGGGTACCGACATTGGGAACAGGTCTTATAACATTTCGTTTCGTGTATGTTGGACAGAAATTAAGGTTTCCTTTGTTATTATTTTTTTTTTGATAATTTAAGGGAATATCCCGTTTTCATTTCACTGAGTAAAAGGGCGACTTTTGTACAATTTATCTAAATAATTTAAATGGCTATTTTTTTCGTGTTTTTATTCTTTTCGATCTTCTAAATAGGGTTGTTACATTTTTTTTCTCTATTTGTTTTTGTTAGTAGACTTAAGTGTTTTGTTTTTGTTAATTTATTAAAAACTTTCACGGGAATAAGATAAGATCGTCAAATCAAGGGACGTCACTTGGCCAGTTAGACCAGTTTTCTGAGTTCTGAATTTGACTGATGATTCTTGGATTGGAGTTGTATTGTCATTATTTTTGTTTGTTTGTACGACGTTTCGATTAGACTGTATCTCTAATCGTTATCAAGTATAAACTGAATGTTTTGTCTTAAGACTACGTGTTTATATACGGACTGTGTCTACTGAAGCGCAAAATTTCGCTTCACTGTACACACCTCAATGATTTGATGTTACAAAATAATGCTAACCAAAGACTAGGTATTTTAACACTGGGTTTACTGAAAATTCTATTATTGTTTTTCATATAAACTGCTGCAATAAATTTTTTTAAAACAGTAACGTCGTTTCTATTGATTTCAGATTAAAATGACCAATACTAGATAATAGAGCACGTCGTATTCTGGAAAACGCTAGCAAAGCACTACTAAGATCACAAATAAATTATCACCGCTACGAAGAAATAAAAGCCGAAACATCAGATGACCATGAGCCAATTTTCCACAAAATGGTCGATATATGCAATAAATTGAAAGAAAATATGGCGAGCAAAGATCAGAACAAACTGGAAAAACCCAAATCACAACAACAACCGACTCTAGCACTATCGGATCGTTTGGATAATTTTCCTTACGACCGGTTTTAAATTTGAAACCTACCGACATTTTTCAATAAAAATAAAAAATAATAATAATGTCAAGTCCCACTGAAAGAAGTGCGGGTAGATAGGCGATGTTAAACAGTGTGCAGATATAATGCTACTTTGCCAGATCTAGTTTATCGCTTTGCTTGTTTAGAACGAAAAGGCAAGATTTCAAAAACTGCAAAGTAGAGCCATGAGATTGTTATATATATAATTCTCCTTTCAGGCAGAGAATATGAAATATATATATATATATATATATATATATATATATATATATATATATATATATATATATATATATATATACATACAGTTTATTTCCTGCAAATATCGCTCTGGTCCTCTCTCCATACGCGTTCCGATCACCTCAAGATCTCATTAGTGGAGTTGTATCGGACCGAGAGCAATATTAGCAGGAAATAACTGATATATGAACCATAAATTTCAAGATATGTCGGTAGATGGCAGGTGCAATATCTTGCCGACATACCTTGAAATTTATGGTTCATATATCAGTTATTTCCTGCTAATGTTGCTCTTGGTCCGATACAGCTCCACTGACGAGATCATGAGGTGATCGAAACGCATATGGAGAGAGGACCAGAGCGATATTTGCAGGAAATAAACTGTTTGTACATACATTTTTCATGTTCTCTGCCTGAAAGGAGAATTACATATATAATAAACTATTTAAATACGGCAGAAAGATTTCTTTATTTCTTACTGAAATTTTGATTTTTTAAGAACCATGAGAGTTATACTCTTAGGTACAAGAAGAACATCAATTAACTACATATTGAGGGAAGTGCAATGGTTGTCGGTCACTATCAAATATTGATCTTTATTTTTAAAATCAGATCGGCTAGTTCTCCTGCATATTTACAAAATCATATTAATTATAATAGAAATATACATGCATATGACACTAGATCGAAGGATGACTTTTATATTCCTAAAGAGACGAACATAGACCTCTGTTTTATTTAAAGGTCTAAACAGTTTTAATCAATTGCCCACATATATTAAGCAGTATCTTTTTAATAGGGTCTATCCTTGAGGAATATGAATTTTCTTTGTTTTTTAGATTTGTGTAAATAAAGGATATATATATATATATATATATATATATATATATATATATATATATATATATATATATATATATATTTACTTATTTATTGTTAATTTTTTTTGAAAATATATTAATAAAACAACTGTCATTTAAAACATTTATTATTTTTAAGTGTAACTTTCTTATTTTATATTATGACATCGCCGACAGTAACAATCATGATTTAATTAATTTGCTCTAGTTTCTCACCCATTTTCATTAAAAAAATGACAATATAACACGAGTACTTGTTTCAAATTAAATTTTAATTTTCCGCTAGTTTAGCACTTAAATAGAAATTTCTCCGGAAATTTGACCAAATAAACTAAGAGTCCGGGCATAATTTATTATTATAGTTTCAGAAAATACAATTAAAACTTGAGTTTGCTACCCAAATGGCGCTTTTAGAGATACAAAACTAGAATAATAACATACGTCTCCGAGTTGAATAGGTTCTAGACTGTAGTTTATTTCTATTAATTAAAATAAGTGTTGAGGCAGGGTCGTCTCTAAGGGAGACGGCTGGAGCGGTCCCCGTAAAACCACACTGAAAGAAGGGTTATTGCGTTATACCCAATTTACAAGTAAAGGGTCGTCTAACTGGAATTTTACAATGCTTCTGTAAAATAGTTATAAACTATAATACCCTTAAAAACGTATCTGTAAATTAAACTGATCAAGAGAGTGTTGAAAATGCATTATGTTAGGGTTTACAAGCAGTTATAGGCGTTGTTACTTCTTTCTGCAATTTCGTTACACCTCTATTTGTGAGTTTACTGGAAGCATATGTCTGCAAAATTTTATCATAAAAAATGTTTTTTTTTGTCGGTAAGTATATAAATATAATCTGAAATTAAAGTACGGATATAAACCATTTTAAACCTGGCGCTTTTATATCAAGGAGACTAGCATGAGCTGCACTTTTAATAGAAGGAACAAAATTTATATTTGATTTATCTATTCTCTTATCTAGCGCATGCATCAAAACTTGCTCCCCTAAAATAGCAGCTAAGCAATTTTATATTCCGTAAATGAAATGGCTAAATAAAAAATACTATATGACCTATTTAATAGCATTGCTGGAGAACCTATTCAACGATATCTCACTAGATCAGATATATGAATAAAATTTTTATAAAAAAAATTGAATCGACTTCTAAAAGTGCGCAAAAAAGTTAAAAATTACTATAAACTTTTATATAAAATTAAAATTTTTGAAGTCGGCGCCAAACTAATACCTAACAAAATGTGATTCGCATAAACAGATTGAAAATACTTTATTTGTAAATGCTTTCTTACCATAATTTGTATATATCAGTAGCTATTTATTTCATTTAGAAATAATTTGGCGCCGACTTAACAAATTTCAATTTTATATAAAAATTTATAGTTATTTTTCACTTTTTACCACACTTTTAGAACTCGGTTCAATCTTTTTAGAGAAACTTTATTTTTCGATTTTTAGTTTTGAATTCATTATGATATCCATAAATTATTTGAACTAAGTACCAATCGAGATTAGTGTACCTCGCAATGATTCCACAGTAGCAAAAAGTACCCAGACAAAATCGGAAAATGTAAAATTTTCAGTGCTTTATATAGTATCTTATCAACCTAATAGTTGTAAAAAATTAACTTCATATTCGTAATACACGACCCCGAAAATCTTCTAATACCTTATCTGAAAAAATGCGAATAAGGTAAAATTTATATATATATATATATAGCCGATTGGCTCAGTTGGTAAGAGCTTGGACTTCCAACCAGGAGGTCCCCGGTTCGAATCCTGGGGCCGACACTGGGCTTTTTTCATAAATAAAAAAGTTCAGAAAAATCCGGGGGGAACAATGGTCTGTTGGTAAATGGCAAAAGCCAATAGACGACAACACTTGCCCCTTATCAACCCGCATTGAGGCAGCGTGATAAGGTATGCCTCACAACCCCTTAAAAAGAATGGCGAGTTTGAAAACAAATACGGACAGTGTATCCCAGGTGGGTATCAAATCCCACACCTTGAATAAGGTCTGCCTCGAGGATTCTGGGGGAGGCAAAAATTCGCTTGTTCCAACAACTTTGTACATAGCGTCCTATAACTGCAGGTCGTTATCGAAACAAACCAAACTCACTGAGTTAGAGAATGAAGCAGTTAATATTAAATGGGATATTATAGGCATCAGCGTAGTAAGACGGAAAAACGAAGACCTCATTGAACTTAAATCTGGCAATATCCTCTATCACAAAGGTACAACAAATGGCCGAACGAGTGGTGTAGGATTCCTAATCAATAAGAAATGGAAAAATAGGATAGTCGATATCACCAACACCTCAGATAGAGTAGCTAGCCTAACTCTCCGACTATCAAAAAGATACACCATTCAAATTGTACAAGTATACGCACCAACAATCTCATACCCAGATGAAAGTATAGAGGAACTCTACAATGAAATAACGGAGGTGCTAAATAAGAACAAAAGTCAATTTAAGTATATAATAGGAGACTTCAATGCTAGAGTGGGGAAAAGGGTCAATTTAGAACAATGTATAGGAAATTTCGGATTTGGGGATAGAAACGAAAGAGGTGAAAGACTGGTTCAATACGCACATTTCCAGAACCTATCAATAGGCAACACCTACTTCAAGAAAAATCCAAATAGAAAATGGACGTGGATAAGTCCTGACGGAAAAACTAAAAATGAAATTGATTTCATCCTAACCAACAACATAACAACCCTACAAGATGTAAGCGTTCTTAATAAGTTTCGAACAGGTAGTGATCACAGACTAATCAGAGCTCGAGTAGTTCTCAATACAAGATTAGAAAGAATAAAATTAATACGAAAACCAACATCTGGAATAAATATCGCTAACTTATGAAACAACTCAGAACAATATCAAGACCTAATTAATGAAAAACTACAAGACGCAACAGATGGCTCACACTTGATGGAAACGATCCTAAACTGCGCCAAGGAAATTGGAGGACCACAACCACGTAACCACAATAGAAAACTCTCCGATGAAACGAGAGCTCTTCTGAAACAACGAAGACAAATGAAAATCAGCTCGAACATAAACCGAATAGAATACAGGGAGCTGTGCAAAACGATAAGAAAGAAGATTGCAGAAGATATAAAATCCTATAACGAGAGGCTTGTGGAAGATGCAATCGAAAATCATAAGAGCTACAAGAAAACAAAAAGCGCATTAACCATCGGTAAGAAACAAGTAATAGCACTGGTGAACGGAAATGAAAGAATAACAAACAGGGATGAAATAATAAAAATCATAACCAAATTCTATGAAGACTTATACAAAATACCGGCACACCAGGAAGTAGAGGAAGAGACAACTACAGCACAAGAAGATGTTCCAGAAGTTCTTGTGGAGGAAGTAGAAGCAGCTCTTAGGAGCATGAAGAACGGCAAGGCAGCTGGGAAGGACGGTGTCACATCTGAACTCATAAAATACGCCGGAAACTCAACTTGGAAAATCTTAGCCAACATATACACAAACTGCCTAAAAGCAAGACGCATTCCGAGACAGTGGAATAGCGCTAATATAATCCTAATCCACAAGAAAGGTAGCAAAGAGGACCTTAAAAATTACAGACCAATTAGCTTGCTACCAGTAATATACAAAATATTCACAAAAATAATTAACAACAGAATACAGAACACATTTGATGTTGCTCAACCTCGAGAACAAGCAGGCTTTAGAAGTGGCTTCAGCACAATGGATCATATTCAAACACTACGAGAAATTATGAGTCGAACAAAAGAATATGATCTGCCACTGACATTAGCTTTCGTAGACTTTGAAAAGGCATTCGACTCAATATACCCAAGAGCAGTTATAGAAGCTCTAGTCGACCAGGGAGTGGATAAGCCTTACGTAGAAATGCTAGCCAACATATATAGAGAGGCCACAGCTAGAGTAAATGTATACAAAGATACCCCAGAATTTCCAACTCAGAAAGGAGTCCGACAAGGTGACGCAATATCCCCCAAGCTATTTACAGCAACTCTAGAAAGTATCTTCCGCAAAATAGACTGGGAAAATAAAGGTCTATGTATAGACGGTGAATATCTAAACCACTTAAGATTCGCTGATGACATCGTTCTGATTGCTAAAAATCCTGAAGAACTGCAGGAACAAATTAATGATCTGAACATTGCCCGTAATAGAGTTGGCTTAAAGATGAACCTAGCAAAAACAAAAGTAATGTGCAACGATCTAATAAGAGACATTGAAATAAGGATAAACGAAACCACGCTGGAAGTAGTAGATGAATATGTATACCTGGGTCAACTTATACACAAGTCGGGTTCACTACTTCCAGAAATTAACAGAGGAATCAAAATGGCGTGGTCAGCATTCGGACGAAACTCCATCATCTTCAAATCCAGAATGCCACTTTACTTTAAGAAAAGAGCGTTTGATCAATGCATATTACCGATCATGACATATGGTTGCGAAACTTGGACATTGAAGAGCGAAATAATTACGAAACTCCAAGTAGCTCTAAGATCCATGGAAAGATGTATGCTAGGGATAACAAAAAGGGATCGCAAACGAATAGATTGGATACGACGAATGACCCAGGTGACAGATGTCGTCCAAAGAATAAAATCCCTTAAATGGCAATGGGCAGGTCATGTAGCAAGAAGAACTGACAATAGATGGACCACAAGAACAACTATGTGGTATCCCAGAAACGCGAAAAGGCCACAGAGACGCCCTAACATTAGATGGGACTATGACATCAGGAAAGTGGCAGGAACAACTTGGTCCCGATTAACCATCGATAGAAAGAGTTGGGCACAAATGAGTAATGATTATAAGAACACGTAATAGTAACAACAACAAAACAAGAAAAATAATAATAATAAATAACTATAAAGGAACATCATAATAACAACTTAATAAGGGAGGCTGCACCATAATTTAGAAATGGTAGATAATAGCTGAAAATGATGATGATGATGATATATAGTCGACGAATTGAGAACCTCCTTCTTTAGAAGGTTAAAAACAAAAAAAATAATAATTTAACATATTGTATTTTAAAAACTAAGCATTATCGAACATATGTTTATATGAACTTTTATGCTATAAATTAGATCAAAATTTTTCGCACTTATTTGAAACACCCTGTATATGTAAGCCTTCTTCTCCTGCTGAACATTGAAATAAAGCCGAATCAAAACCGTGGCCTATATTTTCCCAAATCCGTTTTCGAAATTTAATTAATATGTTGCCTGCAAGTGTTTCCATTAACTTACTTTAGAACGTTCTCGAACTTGAGAGTAATACGCCACATCAATCAGGCCATTCCCATGAATAATTTTGTTCTCGATATTACACTCACTTATTTATTCAGTTAGTAGTTTGACTTGTGAATATCCGATACTGAAAGCAACCTAACGGGCTTAATAAAGTATTTACTTGCCGTCAATCTTGAGAACAAAGTTTGGGAGTGACGGGTTACACATTTTGGTAAGTAATGCATATGTCTCTAAAGGAAGATTGTGTGAATTTTTAAGGGGTCATGTCTAGTGTAGCATTCAGTAAATCGACTGTCTTGTTACATTCTCGTAAAGTAAAATATCAAGAATATATTCTATAAAAATTTTAAGTTTACTGCCTGAACTTATGAGCTTCTCTTGCGCAAATGTTAGGATCTCAACCACTGACTTCTACTCATAGATAAAATATTTATAGATCCGCAAAGCTTAATCCCAAAAACGGCAAATTTACGACAATAAAATGTAAACATCCTAGAGCAGATGTCGGCATGCGCACTACAAATTGATCAGGTGACCATCGACAGGACCGAACTTCGAAAATCTATTTAGTTAGTCATAAATGGTGTCTAAATGAAGCAAGTTATCAAAGTTGCAATCTTTAGTAAAGAAGTCGGTCTCATGTAACTTTTTTGTTCTGGGAGTTATATGGGCACAAATAATATCTGAAGCAGAAAGGAATAATCTGCTCAGTGTACCGATGGGAGCTAGTTTAGTAATTTCTTATACTGTGAAAGTAAAATTGTGAAAAAAATGTATCTTACTATTTCTTTAATCTATTGTTTCCGTCTGTGTGCGTTAACTTTCTTGTTGTGGGGTGGGAGTGAATAATTAACATTTTTAAAGTTCGGCAATTTATTCTCTAATTATGAAAAAATAATTACCATCTTTTCCTTGTCTTTTTTTTTTAATTTTTTAAGAAAATATTGATACGAAATGGGTTTTTTAACGGATATGCAGGACTTGAAAATAATTTTATATACTAATATTTTTCTGCCGTAATGGTGAACGGAGCATATATTTTCTTATCGCATTAATTTTTTCGACAAAATGATAAAAATGTTATTTCAAATAAAATAAGTGAACAAGGTCATTGCTGGGGGTGAATAAAAAAAATATACCAACAAAAGAAATTCACATTTGTCTAACTTATTTCGTAATATTTTGCTTCTGTTAACATATTAATGAATTTTTTATTTGACGATTTGAAAGTGAGGATTTCCATGACAACATGATTCATGACAATTTCATAAAATGAGTACGGACATAACTAATCTGAATTTACTTCCAAAACCAGTATTAATAATGAAGGAAGTTTTTTAACGTCATGTACACAATCTTCAAACATACAAAATTATAAATCAGATTGGCTGCAGAATAAAAAAAAACATTTGAGCTGGTTGGAAACATCGGTTAAATATAAGGTAGATGAAGTTATGCAAGAATATGGCCATTGTGCAAATTAGTTAATGGAAAAAATTCGTTGGTAATTTGGAAAAATAATTCAAACAGAGCTTAGAAATTATAGAGCCAATAGCCGATTATGGCTACAATATAAACCTTGTACTCAAGTATTTTATGTATATAACCAAATAATAATACATTATAATTATTGTAAGTTATATATGTATGTTTTAAAATATTCCAACTTCATTATGAGGAAGTATGTTTTTATTCATAATTATACTTACTTGCATTGCCAAATAAATATATTTTGAAATGAATCGTTAGTTTTTATTTATGTAAGTAATGTAATAGATGGAGAAATTATACCATTTCTTGACATATTGATCAATGTACTTTTTTCATATGATAGAATAAACTATTCTATGGTTTGGTGCGAATTTTGATTTTTTTTTAAGAATTGACTGTTTAAAAATTCAGTTTATCTGTTGGTAATCATTTGGAAAGTGCCAGAAATATATCATATTACATGTTTTGGAAATTTAATGTTAATGAAAACAACGTAAATCCAAAAACGTTGTAAAGCAACACTATTTTTTACCCTATAGAGAAAAAGGAAAATAAATCAAATAAAATATGTACACATTCCATTATATTAAATAAAAACACAAGAACAAATAAAATAAATCACTTAAAACGCTATAAATCCGTTTAAATCGCACGTAACTTGCAAAGCAAAAATAAACACAAAAATGGCGTTAAGCCGATACTGTGCTGTTTACGGATGGCACTACGAAACAACCGATCAATAACAGGAAGTCGCTTATGCGCATGTCCTCATCTGGCCAGCATCCAAAAATATGACTGCCACCCGATGTGCAGAAACGCATTTTTTCGCCCATGGTTTGCCATTTTTTGGCTTTAGCAGCCGACAAAAGCAGGGATCCATAGTAGAGATCAGTGCTTCTACTATGGACCCCTACTCTTGTCGGCTGCTAAAGCCAAAAAATGGAAAACCATGGGCGAAAAAATGCGTTTCTGCACATCGGGCGCCAGTCATATTTTTGAACGTTGATCAGATAAGGGCATGCGCATAAGCGACTTCCTATTATCGATCGGTTGTTTCGTAGCGCCATCCGTAAACAGCATAGTACCGGCTCAACGCCATTTTTGTGTTTATTTTTGCTTTGTGAGTTGCGTGCGATTTAAATGGATTTATAGCGTTTTTGGTGATTTATTTTATTTGTTTTTGTGTTTTTATTTAATATAATGGAATGTATACATTTTTATTTGTTTTACTTTCCTTTTTCTCTATAGGGTAAAAAATAGTGTTGCTTTACAACGTTTTTGGATTTATAGTGTTTTCGTATAACATTAAATTTCCAAAACATGTAGTATGATATATTTTTAGCACTTTCCAAATGATTACCAAAAGATAAACTGAACTTTTAAGCAATCAATTCTTAAAAAAAAATCTGAAAATTCACACCAAACCATAGAATAGTTTAGTCTCATCATATGAAAAAAGTACATTCATCAATATGTCAAGAAATGGTACAATTTCTCCATCTATTACATTACTTACATAAATAAAAACATACACCCTCAAAATGAGGTTGGAATATTTTAAAACATACATATATAACTTACAGTAATTATAATGCATTATTATTTTGTTATATACATAAAATATTTCAGTACAAGGTTTATATTTTAGCCAGAATCGGCTATTGACTCTATAATTTCTAAGCTCTGTTTGAATTGTTTTTTCAAATTGTCAACGCCTTTTTTCCAGTTGCTAATTTGCACAAGCCATTCTATGATTTATTATTTTGTATGTCTGAAGATTGAGGACATGACCAAAGAGGATTCATATTAACGAATAATCTTTGACATGACGTTAAAAAGCGTTGTTCATTATTAATACTGGTTTTGGAAGTAAATTCAAATTAGTTATGTCCATACTCATTTTATGAAATTGTCATGATTCATGTGGTCATGGCAATCCCCACTTTGAAATCGTCAAATTAAAAATTCATTAATATGTTAACAAAACCGAAATATTACGAAATAAGTTAGACAAATGTGAATTTCTTTTGTAGGTATATTTTTTTTATTCACTTATTTTATTTGAAATAACATTTTCATCATTTTGTCGAAAAAATTAATACGATAAGAAAATATTTCACCATTACGGCAGAAAAATATTATTATATAAAATTATTTTTAAATCATGCATATCCGTTGACAAACCCATTTCGTATCAATATTTTCTTAAAAAATTTAAAAAAAACATACGAAAAAGAAGGTCATAATTTTTTAATAATTAGAGAATAAATTGCCGGACCTTAAAAATGTTAATTATTCACTCCCACCCTACAACAAGAATGTTAACGCACACAGACGGAAACAATAGATTGGAGAAATAGTAAGATACATTTTCTTCACAATTTTACTTTCACAGTATAAGAAATGACTAAATTAACTCCCATCGGTAGACACAGACCGAATTATTCCCTTCTGCTTCAGATATTATTTGTCCATATGATGTAACTCCCAGAACAAGAAAGTTACATGACACCGACTTTTTTACTAAAGATTGTAACTCTTATATTAATTTCATCCACACCACTGTGTGGATGGAATTTTTATGTAATTTATTGTTAGAATATACATAATTTATGGAATAAATTGTATTATAGATATCTGTTGGACTTCCATTGTCTTTATTTTTGTTGAATATCACGACGTTTCGGCTAGTAGTTATCTCTAGCCGTTTTCAAGTGAAACTAAATAAATCCCTTAGCTACATGACTATTTATACTAAAAGTAAATGCAGTGGAGTATGACTGAGATGGGTGCAGTCATACCTGCTATGGCAAAATCCCATTTTTTATTCTGCATTTAGTTTTAGTTCACAATTACTAAGAAGTGGTTTCCACACTTGTCTTATGTCTAAAGATGGTTTACTAAAACAACTCGGGTTCTGATATATAACCGCGGCTTCTTTGAATTTCCGTTTTCTTCAATGTTGTTCTCGGTGTAGTATTTTAGCTTCAGACCATTTTATGTGGTGTCCATGAGTCCAGGCATGGTTGGCGGCACCAGATTTTTCTGTTCCTCCTCGAGATGTGCATTTTTGGTGTTTTTTGATCCTTACGTCAAGAGGTCTCTTTGTTTCTCCAACGTAGGAATTGCCACATTCACATGGTATCTGATATACACAGTTGTCCATGTTCCTTTGAGTTGTTGGTTTGACCCTAGTGAGTCGACTTCTCAGAGAGTTATTTGAATTGAACACAACGTTGATTTTATATCGTTTTCCTATCCTTCTAACTTTTTCTGAAATGCCTTTAACATATGGGATGTTCAGTACTGGTTTTCGTTCTTCATTTTAATTATGAAATGTTATGTTTATTTATTGGCCCTTGATCCTGCAAATTCACCAAGTCAGCAAGGTAGCTTTCCGGGTCATGATGAACCGAGGTTGTAAGAAGGCGATTCGTTGACTTGATGAAAAAAAACAAAACATGATAAAAAGGACGGACATGCTGGGGACAGGGTTCAATCGGTTGAATAGGGTTCAATCGGTGCAATCAGTTTAAGAGTCAGTTGATCCGATGCAGAGCAGCCAGTCTATTGTGAGTTAGTTAATTGCCTCGAAGATTAGTGAAGCGAAAATCCCAAGCGTGTCCCAGTCTAGAGCAAGTCGACAAATAGTAAAACTCTAGTGGCAACCCCCGTCAAGAATGCCAAGATAAAGATAATCTTAATGTAAGCTAAAAATTTAGTCATAATGATGTACAGTCCAAAATGTTAATGTCGCTTATTTTTAATTAAACAATTTTTTTTATATATAATCCAAAGTAAAGAGTTTATTTTGAGTGTAATCTCTGAAGACCAATTTCCTAAATGCTACGTCACGTCTCAAAACTGGGCGTGACAATATAGAGCTACAATTGGTGCCTCTTCAGCTTCATTATAGGGTCTAACTGGTACCATTCTGTAGTATTAAATAGAGAAAAAAGATGTAGCATTTAAATTTACCAGTTAGCATCAATGCTACATGTTTTTAGTAATATGATATAATTTGTATATTTTTACCTGATTAAATTTAATTATTTATCCCATAGTTTAAAATAGTAAACATAGAATTTATTTTTTTTGGTTTACAACTCTTTTGGTCTTGTATCTTATCATTATTTTTTTTTTAACACAGTTCGTAAATTGCTGTAGTTTATATATCACATTATTTGGTTTGAATTTAAAAGTCGTAAATATTTTATTTTTAATAAACTCTCATTTGTTTACATTCAATTTCAGTATTAAAAGTATAAGGTTATAGTCGGTAAAATAGTTCAGCTAGCATTTGCTGTGAATGTATACCCATTCGTTGACACGAACACGGCATGTCGAGATCGATCATTTAAGGTTGAGTATGCAGTATGGAATTTGTGGCAATTTTTTTGAACTTTGTTTTAATCGTGATTAGTGACTTTGAACTGTTTGATCATAATTTTCTTTTTGATAATTTTCCATGGCCTGCCCATACTTGACGTATTAATTGGTGGTCAGTGTAAGTTCGGAACTAGGTTAAAGTGCTCCAGTTTGAGAATAAGGTTGGCAAGACTAAATATAAATATCACTAAGATTTGTCACGTCTGGTTGCAAGAGAGATTTTTATTTTCGTTCCCTTTCCTGTTGAACCGCCGAAGGCAGCAGACCAATCTTGCCACCAGCTTTGAAAGGGCGGACGGTCAAGTTTTTTTCGTTAAAGTCCACTAATCAATGAGGTAAGATTTTGCCCCTTATCTTTACGAACATGTGGTAAAAACAACAATTTATTTCAGGGCTATGTGAATATTTCAATATTTGAAGCCAGTTCTTTTTTATCTTTGGGCTTCATCTCACTCATTTCATCTTGATATTGCTGTCATGGCTTCCTGATGGTTCCGGTCCTAGTTTTCCTGTCCATGTGACCACGACTGGTTTAACCTTACCCTGCGTTTGATTGGTGAGTTGGAAGTGGCCCTGTGAAGCCTCAATTCATCCACAACACAACAGGAATCCTAGGAACAGCGCTAAAGTGAGAGGTACCATAGCATATACCAGGTAGGAGAAAAACCTTAAGTTAGGGATTGGAGCTGTGAATCAATTTTTTTTAATACAAACAAAGCAACATAATTATATTTTGGTGTGATGTAGTAACATGTAAGAACTTTTTGATAACTCTATAAAACTTACGTTATTGGCAACTAAAGGTTCTAGAACATTTGCGGCCAAATTTTATATAACCTTTTAAAACCGAGGTAACAACCATAGTTATCAAGAGAGTACAAAAAAAAAAAAGACATTGTAAGCACCATTCAAATTTATGTAAATAATAATTTTTTATTGGAAATAAAATGGAATTGCTATTTTGTTTTAATTAAGTTGTTTCATTGTGGAACTATACACCAACCGTCAATAATTTAAAATCATTCCTCATACCTAAGTGTTTTCCTGTTTAATCACTAGGTAAGTAACACAGATAATGTAAAACAGGTGGCGCCTATTGGGTAATCAAAGCAGAGCACAACTATCTCTAAAAGAGATACGAACCTAGCCTCCGACATATTGAGCTGCCGTACGCATCCGTTGCCGTACCCTGTAAAAAGGGGACGCCGCAAAGAAAACACGGATCACTATCATTCACATGTTTCTCTACAAATAATTTAATTCCCTTTAATTCTTCAATTTCGTAACTTTTTTGTAATGCAATGCCCGACAGACAATAAACATCAATATTTCAAAAATAAATGAATATATCCGCCTCCTAGATGAATAACACCAGACTATTTATAAGGCCCCGGCACCAGTTTAAAATTTTCAAGCACAAGCAATAGTGATAATAAAATGTATTCGATAATTTTGTGCCAAATTAAAAAAAAACTGCCCTTAAAGACCCCTTTTTACCATCTAACGTGATCCCTTAAGTGTTTCTTAAATTTATGTACAAAATAAAGTTAAGAACGTGACTCCCTATAAAAGGAAGTGGAAATGTCATTCTTTTGAAAACGAGTGGTAGTTAATACCCTAGACCTTCCTCAAAGCAAATAAATCTTTCGCCTTTTGCCGAAGATTAATGGGCAGAGAGGTGGTTAATCGCGAGCGACTAGTTGTGAACAATATTCAAATTGATATATCGTGGCTGCTGTTTCAGGATTTTTTATGAACAAAAAGAATTAGGAAAAATTTCATTTTATATAAGTTACAAGCCAATAAAATAAGGTATCGAGATGGACAAACAGGCAATCAATATTAAATTACTAAATAATTAAAACTTACTATCATGTATCCAAGGAATTCAAACAGTAAGAAGTGGATTCACAACAAAGTCCCTGTGCTTTTGAGCAACACGGTCTGTTAAAAGTATATTTGTGATGAGATAATACATAGGTTCCCAACTGCCAATGAATGCTGCAGCTTTTCAACCAACTACTACAGGGGAGGAACATTGGATTTACCTTCTCTTGCAAAAGAAGCAGTGAACCAGAAAAGGCTGGGAACCTCTGGGATCACATTTCCCTTTGCGAGACTTGAAAAATCACATAAAGTTTTCAGATTACCCAGGTTAGTTCCTGTATCTGCTTGTAAGGTAGTTGCCATGGTTTGGATTTCAATTTAGGTTTATTACGGCTAATTTAATTAATTTATTTTTTTTGCAAATACGATGAAACATAATATCGTTATCTTCAATTATCTTCCATGAATTTACTCCAAATCTTCGTAGTTTTTGTTTTTTTATCAATTTCTTTCCCAGTTCGGTTATTTTATCTTCTTGAATCTCGGCTACATGCTTGCACTACAAAGTACGGTTTTAAATTTCACTTGATTATCACTATTTGACCTCTATTTAAGTTGCTTTGCTTGACACTCACTAGACTGTGGGTGATCGTATTTATTTCTATCGTTGTTGAACTTACTGTTACCTTTTTCCAGAAAAATCTCCATTTTCTTGCCTACTATTTGAATTTAAATAAATGAAATCTGAATTTGAATTTGAATATGGATAGCCAAGTGAATAATTGAATGCCTAGCTGTGGTGTTCCAGCATAAAATTAGATATGCTATATATGAAATTTATTATGCTACAAACTGAAGCACCTACCGGTGCGAAATATAGCGCAAACCCTTAATATTCCATGATGATGGGATAGACACCGGAAAACTGCGCAACCGTTACAAAAAAAATTAATTTAGAAAATTATTTAAACTGTTATCATTTAAAATAGAAAAAAAAATATTTCCTATTCCGAAGGTGTGATTGGTAGCTCTGTTATGTCATACAAATGCAGCTGCAACACTGCTAAACCCTGTAATGGTGTGTAGGTACTAGTGAAATAATCGTGCTTATAAAATGAAAATTGGAGGCTAAAGAAAATCTATGGAAAGTGGGAAGCCCAAAAGGTAAACAGTAAGAAAAAGGCGATGAAGAAAAAAACCCTGAGTTCTTATGCGAGACTAAAGTAACTTCTTAATTGAAACACACAGTACTGATAAGATCTCCATCTCCAGTCTGATTCCAGTAAATATGATTCAATAAACAGCAAACGGGTAAAAGACAAGGTATCTAAACAACCAAACTCGATTAAGGGAAATATTTTAATTATTTTTCACTCTTCAAGTGTATAGAAAAATTTATAAGAGATGGTAGCTCAAAATTGACCCTATGACTCTGGGTAATAACAGTTGGCTGAAACAAATTTGTTAAATAAACTAATTTAATAATCATGAACCTTTCCAGTTAAAATTAAATAAATAACCCATTAAATATTTTTAAATTAAAAATAAACGTTTCCCTCCAGTCATTACCGACGCAGATCAAGTAATGAATAAATTCCCTGCCAAATTGTTCTCTCTCAAAAATTATCGATTTTCTTAAAGTTTGGGGACCCGCACACTAGATGTGGCCCCGATCCACGACGGTACGGCAATTTATAAAGAAGGGCAACTGGAGAAACTCTTCGATAGATGGCGTATTCATGGGAAGTTTATAATGTCAGTAAACACAAAGGAAAACTATTGATAGGGGTGAAAATAAAAATAAAACATGAGATTAAAACAGCCCAAAATGGAATAATGCAAAAAGCAACACCTTTAAAATTAACTTCTGTCAAAACTTGATATTGACAGAAAACATATTATAAACAAAGCAAAATCTATTGGACTGATCAAAGAAATTTCAAGAAAACTGTCATATGCTCGACTAGTAGGCAAGAAAACAGAGATTTCTTTGGAAAAAGGTAAGAGGAAGTTCAATAACAATAGCAAAAAATGCAACCACCCACAATCTAGTGAATGCTAAGCAAAACAACATGAATAGGGGTCAAACAGTGATAATCAAATATGATATAAAACCGCTACTTTGTACTGTAAGAATGTATCCGAAATCAGGAACATAAAATAATCAAGCTGGAAAAGACATTGAGAAGGAAGCAGAACTGCGGATATTTGTGGTAAAACCAAAACTGCAACTAACCAATAAATCGAATGCTTTTATTGAAATAATTCATGAAAGAAATTTAAAAAAAGGATATTGTGTTTGATCATAACGGTAACATTGCAAAAAAGGTAATATTTATTAAATTAGCAGGAGTAAACTTTGAACCGTGACAATATGGAAAGTAACAACAGTATCTCAACAACAAAAAATTTTAGAAATATTATAAAAGGGATTTAAACTTTCCAGATCATTCCTATATAAATAAACAATGGATATCTTTAAAAAACATTCCTAGTTGTGTTACTGCAGCAAGTAAAACGAACGCCTGGGATAATTGATTACTAGTTAAAACTTGAACGGTTGTAGAAAACACAATTAAAACTTGTATTTGTTCCCGAAGTGGCGCTTTTAGCGCATAAAACTAGAATAAAGACGTACTCTCCGAAACTAAATTGTTTCTGAACCTTCGTTTGTATAAATTAATTTAAATTGAATCGAGGTGGATAAAGTTTCTAGATAGTTCTTTCTTACTAATTGCTGGAAACCTTACGTTTAGCTGTTGTTTAAATATCTGATTTAATGAGATTTTTGAGTGTTCTGGAAAATGAGATGTTCGTAAAAATTATAAATAAAATTCCAACTGTATCATTGTTATCCAATTCTAATTTAATGTCTTGATTTGATTTGGCAGCATTGTTACATATAAAATAATACATAACTAATTCTAGAAAATTATTAGGGTTAAATGGTACACCGTTGTTATATCGTTGCCGGTAAGTTCTGAGTTGGATAGGACTTTAAAATATGTTTTATGTTTGTTATTAGGATCAGTAATGGGACTTGCTAAAATGTTAGCGTTGGAAAGTGGTTAAAAGACTTAAGGAGCTGTACGATAGTCAGCATTCCTAACTAGAGTCTGGAAGAGGGAGAAATTTATAGCTCTCCAATTACCCTGTCATAATTCAGAATTTTAAATCAGGCGGAGAATTATAGTCGAGCGTACGAGAATTTGATATTTGCCGTAGTGGCTGGTCGAAATCTTTATAATTTTTATTCTCTATTTCGAGAGCATAAAATAAAACTATATTCTCTTTACTTGCCATTGTTGGGCGTTACTGACAACGATATGTCAGCTGGTGCCACTTGCATAGAGATTTTATTAGATATATTTACTTGTGAAGAATTAATTATACAGGGTGATTCAAAAATCGATCACGAAACTTAAGGGGGTGATTCTACTTGACAAAATAAGGGTAGAGCTTCATATAATTTTTTTTCAAAATGTCATTCGTTTTCGAGTTACAAGCCGTCCAAGTTCAAGTTTTTATTTTTTGTTTTTTGAATTACTCGCTTACAGGAAAACCGATTTGACTAATATTTGAAAGATAGGCTAAGTCTTCTGCGCTTCATCATTTTAGTAACAATTCACATTGATTGTTTGCCGCTAGAGGACACTTTACCTACATTGAAAATTGTTTTTTTTGTCATAATTTTTTAGTGTTGACAGCTACAGTAGTTTTTGGCATAATTTCTGAAAGAATGATGCCAGGCCTTTAAAAAAGATGCTCTTTATTTACATCGCTAAACCCAACGGTTTAGACGTAAATCACCCTTAAAAATTAAGTGGTAAATTTACTTTTCTCATTTCATTACCACCAGCTACCAGGTAAATAGCTATCAAAGTATACTAGAGCTGTCAGTTTAACATCAAATAAATTCGCTTTTTAAACTATTTAATTTATAATCTTAAAATAACTAATAATGGCTAATCACCAATATTCAAATATCGAATATTGTGATATCCATTTTTGTTATGGAAAAGCAAATGGTAATGCAGAGTTGGCAAGAAGATATTATAAGGAGAGTTATGCGGAAAGAAATATCCCTCATGCTCAAACATTTTCCAGTGTGCACAGGAGGCTTGCGGAATGTGGTTCCTTTATTCACTGACGAAGCTGGTTTCACTCGTGATGGCATAACAAATCTACACAACATCCACACATATGCTTACGAGAACCCAAACAATGTGGTAGAAACGAAACATCAGCGTAGATTTTCCCTAAACGTGTGGGCAGGGATAATAGGAGATTACCTTATTGGTCCTCATTTCTTTGATGGCCCATTAACTGGTGACGTATACTTAGATTTTATCCAAAATCGTCTCCCATTGTATCTGGAAGATGTGCCATTGGAAGTAAGGGCCAACATGTGGATCCTCCAAGACGGAGCTCCGCCCCACTTTAGTATACGTGTCCGACAGTATTTGAATGCAACGTATCCTGAGCGATGGATAGGACGAAGTGGATCATTGGCATGGGCAGCGAGGTCACCAGACCTTAATCCTATGGATTTTTTCTTTTGGGGTCATTTGAAACAATTGGTGTACGATATTCCAGTAATCAACGTCGAGGATCTTCGCTTCAGGATAATCGAAAAGTGCCAAATTATTAAAGAAACACCAGAAATTTTTCATCGAGTTAGGCGACATTTTTTGAAGAGTGTTAGGAAATGTATGGAAGAAAATGGGGGACATTTTGAGAATCTTTTTTAGTTTGTTTAGTACTGTTTCATTAATTTTAATCAATTAAATGTATATCGCAATAATCCATAATATGAATATTTACTGATTAGCCATTATTAGTTATTTTAAGATTATAAATTAAATAGTTTAAAAAGCGAATTTATTTGATGTTAAACTGACAGCTCTAGTATACTTTGATAGCTATTTACCTGGTAGCTGGTGGTAATGAAATGAGAAAAGTAAATTTACCACTTAATTTTTAAGGGTGATTTACGTCTAAACCGTTGGGTTTAGCGATGTAAATAAAGAGCACCTTTTTTAAAGGCCTGGCATCAGTCTTTCAGAAATTATGCCAAAAACTACTGTAGCTGTCAACACTAAAAAATTATGACAAAAAAACAATTTTCAATGTAGGTAAAGTGCCGTCTAGCGGCAAACAATCAATGTGAATTGTTACTAAAATGATGAAGCGCAGAAGACTTAGCCTATCTTTCAAATATTAGTC
Source organism: Diaprepes abbreviatus (assembly GCA_034092305.1). NCBI lineage: Eukaryota > Metazoa > Arthropoda > Insecta > Coleoptera > Curculionidae > Diaprepes > Diaprepes abbreviatus. Next base: position 21,644 of record JASJET010000165.1, on the reverse strand, counting down.
AAATCGGTTTTCCTGTAAGCGAGTAATTCACAAAAAAAAAATAAAAACTTGAACTTTGACGGCTTGTAACTCGAAAACGAATGACATTTTGAAAAAAAATTATATGAAGCTCTACCCTTATTTTGTCAAGTAGAATCACCCCCTTAAGTTTCGTGATCGATTTTTGAATCACCCTGTATAAAAGGAAGAATCGGTTTTATTTTCCTGTACTCAAATCTCCTGGGAAGGAGAGGGGCGATCGCAAGAAAAACAAGTTGTCAACGGGAGGGAGTGCCAACAGCGTACACATTTCTAATATAAAAGGCAGAATCGGTTTTATTTTCCTGTACTCAAAGCTCCTGGGAAGGATAGGGGCGATCGCAAGAAAAACAAATTGTCAACGGGAAGGAGTGCCAACAGCATACACATTTCTAATATAAAAGGCAGAATAGGTTTTATTTTCCTGTACTCAAAGCTCTTGGGAAGGAGAGGGGCGATCGCAAGAAAAACAAGTTGTCAACGGGAGGGAGTGCCAACAGCATACACATTTCTAATATAAAAGGCAGAATCGGTTTTATTTTCCTGTACTCAAAGCTCTTGGGAAGGAGAGGGGCGATCGCAAGAAAAACAAGTTGTCAACGGAAGGGAGTGCCAACAGCATACACATTTCTAATAGAAAAGGCAGAATCGGTTTTATTTTCCTCTACTCAAAGCTCCTGGGAAGGAGAGGGACGATCGCAAGAAAAACAAGTTGTCAACGGGAGGGAGTGCCAACAGCATACACATTTCTAATATAAAAGGCAGAATCGGTTTTATTTTCCTGTACTCAAAGCTCTTGGGAAAGAGAGGGGCGATCGCAAGAAAAACAAGTTGTCAACGGAAGGGAGTGCCAACAGCATACACATTTCTAATATAAAAGGCAGAATCGGTTTTATTTTCCTGTACTCAAAGCTCTTGGGAAGCAGAGGGGCGATTGCAAGAAAAACAAGTTGTCAACGGAATGGAGTGCCAACAGCATACACATTTCTAATATAAAAGGAAGAATCGGTTTTATTTTCCTGTACTCAAAGCTCTTGGGAAGGAGAGGGGCGATCGCAAGAAAAACAAGTTGTCAACGGAAGGGAGTGCCAACAGCATACACATTTCTAATATAAAAGGCAGAATCGGTTTTATTTTCCTATACTCAAAACTCTTGGGAAGGAGAGGGGCCATCGCAAGAAAAACAAGTTGTCAACGGAAGGAAGTGCCAACAGCATACACATTTCTAATATAAAAGGCAGAATCGGTTCTATTTTCCTGAACTCAAAGCTCTTGGGAAGGAGAGGGGCGATCGCAAGAAAAACAAGTTGTCAACGGAAGGGAGTGCCAACAGCATACACATTTCTAATATAAAAGGCAGAATTGGTTTTATTTTCTTGTACTCAAAGCTCTTGGGAAGGAGAGGGGCGATCGCAAGAAAAACAAGTTGTCAACGGAAGGGAGTGCCAACAGCATACACATTTCTAATATAAAAGGCAGAATTGGTTTTATTTTCCTATACTCAAAGCTCTTGGGAAGGAGAGGGGCGATCGCAAGAAAAACAAGTTGTCAACGGAAGGGAGTGCCAACAGCATACACATTTGTAATATAAAAGGCAGAATCGGTTTTATTTTCCTGTACTCAAAGCTCTTGGGAAGGAGAGGGGCGATCGCAAGAAAAACAAGTTGTCAGCGGAAGGGAGTACCAACCGCATACACATTTCTAATATAAAAGGCAGAATCGGTTTTATTTTCCTGTACTCAAAGCTCTTGGGAAGCAGAGGGGCGATTGCAAGAAAAACAAGTTGTCAACGGAAGGGAGTGCCAACAGCATACACATTTCTAATATAAAAGGAAGAATCGGTTTTTTTTTCCTGTACTCAAAGCTCTTGGGAAGGAGAGGGGCGATCGCAAGAAAAACAAGTTGTCAACGGAAGGGAGTGCCAACATCATACACATTTCTAATATAAAAGGCAGAATCGATTTTATTTTCCAGTACTCAAAGCTCTTGGGAAGGAGAGGGGCGATCGCAAGAAAAACAAGTTGTCAACGGAAAGGAGTGCCAACAGCATACACATTTCTAATATAAAAGGCAGAATCGGTTTTATTTTCCTGTACTCAAAACTCTTGGGAAAGAGAGGGGCGATCGCAAGAAAAACAAGTTGTCAACGGAAGGGAGTGCCAACAGCATACACATTTGTAATATAAAAGGCAGAATCGGTTTTATTTTCCTATACTCAAAGCTCTTGGGAAGGAGAGGGGCGATCGCAAGAAAAACAAGTTGTCAACGGAAGGGAGTGCCAACAGCATACACATTTGTAATATAAAAGGCAGAATCGGTTTTATTTTCCTGTACTCAAAGCTCTTGGGAAGGAGAGGGGCGATCGCAAGAAAAACAAGTTGTCAGCGGAAGGGAGTACCAACAGCATACACATTTCTAATATAAAAGGCAGAATCGGTTTTATTTTCCTGTACTCAAAGCTCTTGGGAAGCAGAGGGGCGATTGCAAGAAAAACAAGTTGTCAACGGAAGGGAGTGCCAACAGCATACACATTTCTAATATAAAAGGAAGAATCGGTTTTATTTTCCTGTACTCAAAGCTCTTGGGAAGGAGAGGGGCGATCGCAAGAAAAACAAGTTGTCAACGGAAGGGAGTGCCAACAGCATACACATTTCTAATATAAAAGGCAGAATCGGTTTTATTTTCCTGTACTCAAAGCTCTTGGGAAAGAGAGGGGCGATCGCAAGAAAAACAAGTTGTCAACGGAAGGGAGCGCCAACAGCATACACATTTCTAATATAAAAGGCAGAATCGGTTTTATTTTCCTATACTCAAAGCTCTTGGGAAGGAGAGGGGCGATCGCAAGAAAAACAAGTTGTCAACGGAAGGGAGTACCAACAGCATACACATTTGTAATATAAAAGGCAGAATCGGTTTTATTTTCCTGTACTCAAAGCTCTTGGGAAGGAGAGGGGCGATCGCAAGAAAAACAAGTTGTCAGCGGAAGGGAGTAACAACAGCATACACATTTCTAATATAAAAGGCAGAATCGGTTTTATTTTCCTGTACTCAAAGCTCTTGGGAAGCAGAGGGGCGATTGCAAGAAAAACAAGTTGTCAACGGAAGGGAGTGCCAACAGCATACACATTTCTAATATAAAAGGAAGAATCGGTTTTATTTTCCTGTACTCAAAGCTCTTGGGAAGGAGAGGGGCGATCGCAAGAAAAACAAGTTGTCAACGGAAAGGAGTGCCAACAGCATACACATTTCTAATATAAAAGGCAGAATCGATTTTATTTTCCAGTACTCAAAGCTCTTGGGAAGGAGAGGGGCGATCGCAAGAAAAACAAGTTGTCAACGGAAAGGAGTGCCAACAGCATACACATTTCTAATATAAAAGGCAGAATCGGTTTTATTTTCGTGTACTCAAAACTCTTGGGAAAGAGAGGGGCGATCGCAAGAAAAACAAGTTGTCAACGGAAGGGAGTGCCAACAGCATACACATTTGTAATATAAAAGGCAGAATCGGTTTTATTTTCCTATACTCAAAGCTCTTGGGAAGGAGAGGGGCGATCGCAAGAAAAACAAGTTGTCAACGGAAGGGAGTGCCAACAGCATACACATTTGTAATATAAAAGGCAGAATCGGTTTTATTTTCCTGTACTCAAAGCTCTTGGGAAGGAGAGGGGCGATCGCAAGAAAAACAAGTTGTCAACGGGAGGGAGTGCCAACAGCATACACATTTTTAATATAAAAGGCAGAATCGGTTTTATTTTCCTGTACACAAAGCTCTTGGGAAGGAGAGGGGCGATCGCAAGAAAAACAAGTTGTCAATGCAAGGGAGTGCCAACAGCATACACATTTCTAATATAAAAGGCAGAATCGGTTTTATTTTCCTGTACTCAAAGCTCTTGGGAAGGAGAGGGGCGATCGCAAGAAAACCAAGTTGTCAACGGGAGGGAGTGCCAACAGCATACACATTTCTAATATAAAAGGCAGAATCGGTTTTATTTTCCTGTACACAAAGCTCTTGGGAAGGAGAGGGGCGATCGCAAGAAAAACAAGTTGTCAATGCAAGGGAGTGTCAACAGCATACACATTTCTAATATAAAAGGCAGAAACGGTTTTATTTTCCTGTACACAAAGCTCTTGGGAAGGAGAGGGGCGATCGCAAGAAAAACAAGTTGTCAATGCAAGGGAGTGCCAACAGCATACACATTTCTAATATAAAAGGCAGAATCGGTTTTATTTTCCTGTAATCAAAGCTCTTTGGAAAGTGAGGGGCGATCGCAAGAAAAACAAGTTGTCAACGGAAGGGAGTGCCAACAGCATACACATTTCTAATATAAAAGGCAGAATCGGTTTTATTTTCCTGTACTCAAAGCTCTTGGGAAAGAGAGGGGCGATCGCAAGAAAAACAAGTTGTCAACGGAAGGGAGCGCTAACAGCATACACATTTCTAATATAAAAGGCAGAATCGGTTTTATTTTCCTGTACTCAAAGCTCTTGGGAAAGAGAGGGGCGATCGCAAGAAAAACAAGTTGTCAACGGAAGGGAGTGCCAACAGCATACACATTTCTAATATAAAATGCAGAATCGGATTTATTTTCCTGTACTCATAGCTCTTGGGATGGAGAGGGGCGATCGCAAGAAAAACAAGTTGTCAACGGATGGGAGTGCCAACAGAATACACATTTCTAATATAAAAGGCAGAATCGGTTTTATTTTCTTGTACTCAAATTTCCTGGGAAGTAGAGGGGCGATCGCAAAAAAAACAAGTTGTCAATGCAAGGGAGTGCCAACAGCATACACATTTCTAATATAAAAGGCAGAATCGGTTTTATTTTCCTGTACACAAAACTCTTGGGAAAGAGAGGGGCGATCGCAAGAAAAACAAGTTGTCAACGGAAAAGAGTGCCAACAGCATACACATTTCTAATATAAAAGGCAGAATCGGTTTTATTTTCCTGTACTCAAAGCTCTTGGGAAGGAGAGGGGCGATCGCAAGAAAACCAAGTTGTCAACGGAAGGGAGTGCCAACAGCATACACATTTCTAATAAAAAAGGCAGAAACGGTTTTATTTTCCTGTAATCAAAGCTCTTGGGAAAGTGAGGGGCGATCGCAAGAGAAACAAGTTGTCAACGGGAGGGAGTGCCAACAGCATACACATTTCTAATATAAAAGGGAGAATCGGTTTTATTTTCCTGTACTCAAAGCTCCTGGGAAGGAATGGGGCGATCGCAAGAAAAACAAGTTGTCAATGCAAGGGAGTGCTAACAGCATACACATTTGTAATATAAAAGGCAGAATCGGTTTTATTTTCCTGTACTCAAAGCTCTTGGGAAGGAGAGGGGCGATCGCAAGAAAACCAAGTTGTCAACGGGAGGGAGTGCCAACAGCATACACATTTCTAATATAAAAGGCAGAATCGGTTTTATTTTCCTGTACTCAAAGCTCCTGGGAAGGAATGGGGCGATCGCAAGAAAAACAAGTTGTCAACGGAAGTGAGTGCCAACAGCATACACATTTCTAATATAAAAGGCAGAATCGGTTTTATTTTCCTGTACTCAAAGCTCTTGGGAAGGAGAGGGGCGATCGCAGGAAAAACAAGTTGTCAACGGGAGGGGGTGCCAACAGCATATACATTTCTAATATAAAAGGCAGAATCGGTTTTATTTTCCTGTACTCAAAGCTCTTGGAAATAGAGGGGCGATCACAAGAAAAACAAGTTGTCTACGGGAGGGAGTGCCAGCAGCATACACATTTCTAATATAAAAGGCAGAATCGGTTTTATTTTCCTGTACTCAAAGCTCTTGGGAAAGAGAGGGGCGATCGCAAGAAAAACAAGTTGTCAACGGAAAGGAGTGCCAACAGCATACACATTTCTAATATAAAAGGCTGAATTGGTTTTATTTTCCTGTACTCAAAGCTCTTGGGAAGGAGAGGGGCGATTGCAAGAAAAACAAGTTGTCAACGGAAGGGAGTGCCAACAGCATACACATTTCTAATATAAAAGGCAGAATCGGTTTTATTTTCCTGTAATCAAAGCTCTTTGGAAAGTGAGGGGCGATCGCAAGAAAAACAAGTTCTCAACGGAAGGGAGTGCCAACAGCATACACATTTCTAATATAAAAGGCAGAATCGGTTTTATTTTCCTGTACTCAAAGCTCTTGGGAAAGAGAGGGGCGATCGCAAGAAAAACAAGTTGTCAACGGAAGGGAGCGCCAACAGCATACACATTTCTAATATAAAAGGCAGAATCGGTTTTATTTTCCTGTACTCAAAGCTCTTGGGAAAGAGAGGGGCGATCGCAAGAAAAACAAGTTGTCAACGGAAGGGAGTGCCAACAGCATACACATTTCTAATATAAAAGGCAGAATCGGATTTATTTTCCTGTACTCATAGCTCTTGGGATGGAGAGGGGCGATCGCAAGAAAAACAAGTTGTCAACGGATGGGAGTGCCAACAGCATACACATTTCTAATATAAAAGGCAGAATCGGTTTTATTTTCTTGTACTCAAATTTCCTGGGAAGGAGAGGGGCGATCGCAAAAAAAACAAGTTGTCAATGCAAGGGAGTGCCAACAGCATACACATTTCTAATATAAAAGGCAGAATCGGTTTTATGTTCCTGTACTCAAAGCTCTTGGGAAAGAGAGGGGCGATCGCAAGAAAAACAAGTTGTCAACGGAAAGGAGTGCCAACAGCATACACATTTCTAATATAAAAGGCAGAATCGGTTTTATTTTCCTGTACTCAAAGCTCTTGGGAAGGAGAGGGGCGATCGCAAGAAAACCAAGTTGTCAACGGAAGGGAGTGCCAACAGCATACACATTTCTAATATAAAAGGCAGAACCGGTTTTATTTTCCTGTAATCAAAGCTCTTGGGAAAGTGAGGGGCGATCGCAAGAGAAACAAGTTGTCAACGGGAGGGAGTGCCAACAGCATACACATTTCTGATATAAAAGGGAGAATCGGTTTTATTTTCCTGTACTCAAAGCTCCTGGGAAGGAATGGGGCGATCGCAAGAAAAACAAGTTGTCAACGGAAGGGAGTGCCAACAGCATACACATTTCTAATATAAAAGGCAGAATCGGTTTTATTTTCCTGTACTCAAAGCTCCTGGGAAGGGAGGGGCGATCGCAAGAAAAACAAGTTGTCAACGGAAGGGAGTGCCAACAGCATACACATTTCTATTATAAAAAAGGCAGAATCGGTTTTATTTTCTTGTACTCAAATCCCTTGGGAAGGAGAGGGGCGATCGCAAGAAAAACAAGTTGTCAACGGGAGGGAGTGCCAACAGCATACACATTTCTAATATAAAAGGCAGAATCGGTTTTATTTTCCTGTACTCAAAGCTCTTTTGGAAGGAGAGGGGCGATCGCAAGAAAAACAAATTGTCAACGGGAGGGAATGCCAACAGCATACACATTTCTAATATAAAGGGAAGAATCGGTTTTATTTTCCCGTACTCAAAGCTCTTGGGAAGGAGAGGGGCGATCGCAAGAAAAACAAGTTGTCAACGGAAGGGAGTGCCAACAGCATACACATTTCTAATATAAAAGGCAGAATCGGTTTTATTTTCCTGTACTCAAAGCTCTTGGGAAGCAGAGGGGCGATTGCAAGAAAAACAAGTTGTCAACGGGAGGGAGTGTCAACAGCATACACATTTCTAATATAAAAGGAAGAATCGGTTTTATTTTCCTGTACTCAAAGCTCTTGGGAAGGAGAGGGGCGATCGCAAGAAAAACAAGTTGTCAACGGAAGGGAGTGCCAACAGCATACACATTTCTAATATAAAAGGCAGAATCGGTTTTATTTTCCTATACTCAAAGCTCTTGGGAAGGAGAGGGGCCATCGCAAGAAAAACAAGTTGTCAACGGAAGGAAGTGCCAACAGCATACACATTTCTAATATAAAAGGCAGAATCGGTTCTATTTTCCTGAACTCAAAGCTCTTGGGAAAGAGAGGGGCGATCGCAAGAAAAACAAGTTGTCAACGGAAGGGAGTGCCAACAGCATACACATTTGTAATATAAAAGGCAGAATCGGTTTTATTTTCCTGTACTCAAACTCTTGGGAAGGAGAGGGGCGATCGCAAGAAAAACAAGTTGTCAACGGAAGGGAGTGCCAACAGCATACACATTTCTAATATAAAAGGCAGAATTGGTTTTATTTTCTTGTACTCAAAGCTCTTGGGAAGGAGAGGGGCGATCGCAAGAAAAACAAGTTGTCAACGGAAGGGAGTGCCAACAGCATACACATTTCTAATATAAAAGGCAGAATTGGTTTTATTTTCCTATACTCAAAGCTCTTGGGAAGGAGAGGGGCGATCGCAAGAAAAACAAGTTGTCAACGGAAGGGAGTGCCAACAGCATACACATTTGTAATATAAAAGGCAGAATTGGTTTTATTTTCTTGTACTCAAAGCTCTTGGGAAGGAGAGGGGCGATCGCAAGAAAAACAAGTTGTCAACGGAAGGGAGTGCCAACAGCATACACATTTGTAATATAAAAGGCAGAATCGGTTTTATTTTCCTGTACTCAAACTCTTGGGAAGGAGAGGGGCGATCGCAAGAAAACCAAGTTGTCAACGGAAGGGAGTGCCAACAGCATACACATTTCTAATATAAAAGGCAGAACCGGTTTTATTTTCCTGTAATCAAAGCTCTTGGGAAAGTGAGGGGCGATCGCAAGAGAAACAAGTTGTCAACGGGAGGGAGTGCCAACAGCATACACATTTCTAATATAAAAGGCAGAATCGGTTTTATTTTCCTGTACTCAAAGCTCTTGGGAAGGAGAGGGGCGATCGCAAGAAAAACAAGTTGTCAACGGAAGGGAGCGCCAACAGCATACACATTTCTAATATAAAAGGCAGAATCGGTTTTATTTTCCTGTACTCAAAGCACTTGGGAAAGAGAGGGACGATCGCAAGAAAAACAAGTTGTCAACGGAAGGGAGTGCCAACAGCATACACATTTCTAATATAAAAGGCAGAATCGGATTTATTTTCCTGTACTCAAAGCTCTTGGGATGGAGAGGGGCGATCGCAAGAAAAACAAGTTGTCAACGGATGGGAGTGCCAACAGCATACACATTTCTAATAGAAAAGGCAGAATCGGTTTTATTTTCCTGTACTCAAATCTCCTGGGAAGGAGAGGGGCGATCGCAAGAAAAACAAGTTTTCAACGGGAGGGAGTGCCAACAGCGTACACATTTCTAATATAAAAGGCAGAATCGGTTTTATTTTCCTGTACTCAAAGCTCCTGGGAAGGATAGGGGCGATCGCAAGAAAAACAAATTGTCAACGGGAGGGAGTGCCAACAGCATACACATTTCTAATATAAAAGGCAGAATCGGTTTTATTTTCCTGTACTCAAAGCTCTTGGGAAGGAGAGGGGCGATCGCAAGAAAAACAAGTTGTCAACGGAAGGGAGTGCCAACAGCATACACATTTCTAATAGAAAAGGCAGAATCGGTTTTATTTTCCTCTACTCAAAGCTCCTGGGAAGGAGAGGGACGATCGCAAGAAAAACAAGTTGTCAACGGGAGGGAGTGCCAACAGCATACACATTTCTAATATAAAAGGCAGAATCGGTTTTATTTTCCTGTACTCAAAGCTCTTGGGAAGGAGAGGGGCGATCGCAAGAAAAACAAGTTGTCAACGGAAGGGAGTGCCAACAGCATACACATTTCTAATATAAAAGGCAGAAACGGTTTTATTTTCCTGTACTCAAATCTCCTGGGAAGGAGAGGGGCGATCGCAAGAAAAACAAGTTGTCAACGGGAGGGAGTGCCAACAGCATACGCATTTCTAATATAAAAGGCAGAATCGGTTATATTTTCCTGTACTCAAAGCTCTTGGGAAGGAGAAGGGCGATCGCAAGAAAAACAAGTTGTCAACGGAAGGGAGTGCCAACAGCATACACATTTCTAATATAAAAGGCAGAATCGGTTTTATTTTCCTGTACTCAAAGCACTTGGGAAGGAGAGGGGCGATCGCAAGAAAAACAAGTTGACAATGGGAGGGAGTGCCAACAGCATACACATTTCTAATATAAAAGGCAGAAACGGTTTTATTTTCCTGTACTCAAATCTCCTGGGAAGGAGAGGGGCGATCGCAAGAAAAACAAGTTGTCAACGGGAGGGAGTGCCAACAGCGTACACATTTCTAATATAAAAGGCAGAATCGGTTTTATTTTCCTGTACTCAAAGCTCTTGGGAAGGAGAGGGGCGATCGCAAGAAAAACAAGTTTTCAACGGGAGGGAGTGCCAACAGCATACGCATTTCTAATATAAAAGGCAGAATCGGTTATATTTTCCTGTACTCAAAGCTCTTGGGAAGGAGAGGGGCGATCGCAAGAAAAACAAGTTTTCAACGGAAGGGAGTGCCAACAGCATACACATTTCTAATATAAAAGGCAGAATTGGTTTTATTTTCCTGTACTCAAAGCTCTAGGGATGGAGTGGGGCGATCGCAAGAAAAACAAGTTGTCAACGGAAGGGAGTGCCAACAGCATACACATTTCTAATATAAAAGGCAGAATCGGTTTCATTTTCCTGAACTTAAAGCTCTTGGAAAGAGAGGGGCGATCACAAGAAAAACAAGTTGTCAACGCAAGGGAGTGCCAACAGCATACACATTTCTAATATAAAAGGCAGAATCGGTTTTATTTTCCTGTACTCAAAGCTCTTGGGAAAGAGAGGGGCGATCACAAGAAAAACAAGTTGTCAACTGGAGGGAGTGCCAACAGCATACCCATTTCTAACATAAAAGGCAGAATCGGTTTTATTTTCCTGAAATTAAAACTCTTGGAAAGAGAGGGGCTATCACAAGAAAAACAAGTTTTCTACGGGAGGGAGTGCCAACAGCATACACATTTCTAATATAAAAGGCAGAGTCGGTTTTATTTTCCTGTACTCAAAGCTCTTGGGAAGGAGAGGGGCGATCGCAAGAACAACAAGTTGTCAACGCAAGGGAGTGCCAACAGCATACACATTTCTAATAGAAAAGGCAGAATCGGTTTTATTTTTCTGTACTCAAAGCTCTTGGGAAGGAGATGGGCGATGGCAAGAAAAACAAGTTGTCAACGGAAGGGAGTGCCAACAGCATACACATTTCTAATAGAAAAGGCAGAATCGGTTTTATTTTCCTGTACTCAAAGCTCTTGGGAAGGAGAGGGGCGATCGCAAGAAAAACAAGTTGTCAATGGGAGGGAGTGCCAACAGCATACACATTTCTAATATAAAAGACAGAATCGGTTTTATTTTCCTGTACTCAAAGCTCTTGGGAAGGAGAGGGGCGATCGCAAGAAAAACAAGTTGTCAACGGAAGGGAGTGCCAACAGCCTACACATTTCTAATATAAAAGGCAGAATCGGTTTTATTTTCCTGTACTCAAAGCTCTTGGGAAGGAGAGGGGCTATCGCAAGAAAAACAAGTTGTCAACGGGCGGGAGTGCCAACAGCATACACATTTCTAATATAAAAGGCAGAATCGGTTTTATTTTCCTGTACTCAAAGCTCTTGGGAAGGAGAGGGGCGATCGCAAGAAAAACAAGTTGTCAACGGGAGGGAGTGCCAACAGCATACACATTTCTAATATAAAAGGCAGAATCGGTTTCATTTTCCTGTACTCAAAGCTTTTGGGAAAGAGAGGGGCGATCGCAAGAAAAAGAAGTTGTCAACGGAAGGGAGTGCCAACAGCATACATATTTCTAATATAAAAGGCAGAATCGGTTTTATTTTCCTGTACTCAAAGCTCTTGGGAAGGAGATGGGCGATCGCAAGAAAAACAAGTTGTCAACGAGAGGGAGTGCCAACAGCATACACATTTTTTATACAGGGTGATTCAAAAATCGATCACGAAACTTAAGGGGGTGATTCTACTTGACAAAATAAGGGTAGAGCTTCATATAATTTTTTTTCAAAATGTCATTCGTTTTCGAGTTATAAGCCGTCCAAGTTCAAGTTTTTATTTTATGTTTTTTGAATTACTCGCTTACAGGAAAACCGATTTGACTAATATTTGAAAGATAGGCTAAGTCTTCTGCGCTTCATCATTTTAGTAACAATTCACATTGATTGTTTGCCGCTAGAGGGCACTTTACCTACATTGAAAATTGTTTTTTTGTCATAATTTTTTAGTGTTGACAGCTACAGTAGTTTTTGGCATAATTTCTGAAAGAATGATGCCAGGCCTTTAAAAAAGGTGCTCTTTATTTACATCGCTAAACCCAACGGTTTAGACGTAAATCACCCTTAAAAATTAAGTGGTAAATTTACTTTTCTCATTTCATTACCACCAGCTACCAGGTAAATAGCTATCAAAGTATACTAGAGCTGTCAGTTTAACATCAAATAAATTCGCTTTTAAAACTATTTAATTTATAATCTTAAAATAACTAATAATGGCTAATCACCAATATTCAAATATCGAATATTGTGATATCCATTTTTGTTATGGAAAAGCAAATGGTAATGCAGAGTTGGCAAGAAGATATTATATGGAGAGTTATCGGAAAGAAATATCCCTCATGCTCAAGACATTTTCCAGTGTGCACAGGAGGCTTGCGGAATGTGGTTCCTTTAAAAGTTATAATGGAAATAGGGGAAGACCTAGAACTGCTAGAAACGTGCAACAAGAAGAAAGAGTGCTTGAAATTATTGAAGATAATCCAGGTATTAGTACTAGAAAAATTGGGAATGAAGTGCGGCTCTGTCAGCTAGTTCATGGAGGATACTAAGAGAAGAACAACTCCACCCCGTTTCATTCAAAAAAGGTGCAGGCTCTTTATGACGATGATCGGCCGAGACGGTTGGAAATGTGCAATCAGATCCTAGCTAAGTATGAACACGATAATCGATTAATTGGCGTCATATTATTCACTGACGAAGCTGGTTTCACTCGTGATGGCATAACAAATCTACAACAACAACACATATGCTTTACGAGAACCCAAACAATGTGGTAGAAACGAAACATCAGCGTAGATTTTCACTAAATGTGTGGGCAGGGATAATAGGAGATTACCTTATTGGTCCTCATTTCTTTGATGGGCCCATTAACTGGTGACGTATACTTAGATTTTATCCAAAATCGTCTCCCATTGTATCTGGAAGATGTGCCATTGGAAGTAAGGGCCAACATGTGGATCCTCCAAGACGGAGCTCCGCCCCACTTTAGTATACGTGTCCGACAGTATTTGAATGCAAACGTATCCTGAGCGATGGATAGGACGAAGTGGACCATTGGCATGGGCAGCGAGGTCACCAGACCTTAATCCTATGGATTTTTTCTTTTGGGGTCATTTGAAACATTGGTGTACGATATTCCAGTAATCAACGTCGAGGATCTTCGCTTCAGGATAATCGAAAAGTGCCAAATTATTAAAGAAACACCAGAAATTTTTCATCGAGTTAGGCGACATTTTTTGAAGAGTGTTAGGAAATGTATGGAAGAAAATGGGGGACATTTTGAGAATCTTTTTTAGTTTGTTTAGTACTGTTTCATTAATTTTAATCAATTAAATGTATATCGCAATAATCCATAATATGAATATTTACTGATTAGCCATTATTAGTTATTTTAAGATTATAAATTAAATAGTTTAAAAAGCGAATTTATGTGATGTTAAACTGACAGCTCTAGTATACTTTGATAGCTATTTACCTGGTAGCTGGGTGGTAATGAAATGAGAAAAGTAAATTACCACTTAATTTTTAAGGGTGATTTACGTCTAAACCGTTGGGTTTAGCGATGTAAATAAAGAGCACCTTTTTTAAAGGCCTGGCATCAGTCTTTCAGAAATTATGCCAAAACTACTGTAGCTGTCAACACTAAAAAATTATGACAAAAAAAACAATTTTCCAATGTAGGTAAAGTGCCGTCTAGCGGCAAACAATCAATGTGAATTGTTACTAAAATGATGAAGCGCAGAAGACTTAGCCTATCTTTCAAATATTAGTCAAATCGGTTTTCCTGTAAGCGAGTAATTCAAAAAACAAAAAATAAAAACTTGAACTTTGACGCTTGTAACTCGAAAACGAATGACATTTTGAAAAAAAATTATATGAAAGCTCCTACCCTTATTTTGTCAAGTAGAATCACCCCTTAAGTTTCGTGATCGATTTTTGAATCACCCGTTATATTATACTTCTTTTATGGCCGTAATTCTTCTTCTTCTTCTTCTTCCTCTTGTTATAGGCTTACAGCCTGTTTTTTCCAACTCAATCATTCATCTCATTTGATGTTGAAATCCAGGACTCTCTCCATCTTTTAGGTAGTCTACCTATTGGTCTTCTGGTTTCCGGTGTTCCATCTCGGGCGATTCTCGCTATCCTATTTTGCGCCATTCTTCCTACGTGCTCATTCCAGGCTCTTCTGCGCTTCCGTCCCCCATCTTACTATATCCTGCATTCCATGTTCCTCGCGTATTTTTGAATTGCGTATGTGATCTCTTAATGTGTATCCCGATATTCTTCTTAGTACTTTCATTTCGGCAATTCTTAGAATTGATTTTGTTTTTGTGTTGTCTGCTCTCGTCTCTATTGCGTACGTCATTCATAAAGATAAATTTCCTGGCAGCTAAGAACTGAACAGAAAAAAATAAAAAAAAAAGAAACAAGAATCAGTTGAAGCTTTAAATTGAATTGAGATCAATGAACGCAATAAGAAAATTGTGCAAAAAGTAGAATCTAAACAAGACATTAAATTGCTACCAGTCACACTGAATCTTATTGAGCAAGGATGAACAATATCTAGAGAAGCAGCAGATTACCAAGAATTGAATAAAATATAAACAAAGAAGCAATGAAAGATATTAGAAGATTTAATACCAAAATAATTGAAAGAAGGCGTGGATTCAGGGGGGGGGAGGCGGTGGGGGCGATCTCCCCCCAAGAGCTTTGAGTTTAGGAAAATAGACCCGATTTTGTTTCTTATACTATAGTTTTATTCAAGAACTAGAGAGAGTACTAACTCAACCACGTCAAAAATACAAATATAAAAAAATAAACTCGTCCATATAATATTAAAATTGTTTTGGGGCTATCGGTCATTTTACTATTAATTAAAAACATTTTTAGAACATTTGACGTTTCAGTTTATTTATTTCTTGAACAATCTGCAGGATTACAAAAAAAAACACTAAAACGGGATTCAAATGTAATTAGTTTTTATACGTTACAGTTAAAATTAGATCTACTTATTTTTATTTCTATTGTATTGATATCTTAATTTAATTTACTTTATTTTATGGAAATCCGATAGCCCCAAAAAATAAGATAAACAGTTAATTCTACACGTTTAAGAAAAAAAACACAAATACAATAATAAAATAATTTTAAACTTACGGCTAATTGGAATAATATATATATATATATTATATATTATATTATATATATATATATATTATATAATATAGTATATATAATATATGTATATTATATATATATATATATATATATATATATTATATATATATATATGATATATATATATATATATAAAATTAAAGTATATAAAAAAATAAAAAATATATAAACAACATTAAACAATAAAATACAACAAAAACAAAAATTTAAATAATAAATTGTGTTTACACTGATAAACATTACATATTTAATTCCTAATAAAAGTCAGTGAAACTATTTTCGTTCAAATTAATTATAATTGGTTCCTCTATCTCACCGATCATGAGATTGAGTTTCCACATTTTGTTTTATTCTTTTATTATATGGATTTTTCCCAATTTTCCTCACTAAGTTTATTTTAAAAATCCTTTAAAAAGTGTAGTTAAATTACTTAATTTTGTGAGTTGTGTTATTTCGAGCAACTCTACCTTTTACTTGAGAGAGATATTTACTTCTCCAACTGGACAGTTTCTGGACAATCTATAGGAACAGATTTTCTATCTGGTTTTTCTCAGCAAAAATTAAGTTCTCTGAGCAATTTCCAGAGTTCAGTTCTGTTAACATCAGGTAAATCGCGATCTTCATTGATTTTAGTTAGAATTTTGTCCACGGTTGGTATCTGCTTCTCATAATAAAATGTATGTACAACTCCTTTTATTGCAGTTTTCATCTCTTCTTCCAACGAGGTTTTTCATCTGCCTGTGATCGAATGTGGCTTGGGAGTACTAACAATTTCAGTCGTTTTTTCTCCTTCAGTGTTCGGTAGATAGTTATTTTCTAACTACTGCCATGTTGGAACACATCTCAACAGAGCTTTTAACCTTATTATCTAGATATTGATATCTTAAGGCATCATAAACATTCATCGTAACAAGTTTTTCGTTGAGGGAAAAATGCTCTGGTTTAACGATTTTGGGAGTAAATATAGAGGTGGAAGCCGTATCTTTTGGGTATCTCACTAATCTCAAATAATATATAAAAGCAAACAAGATAAATCACTGTAAGGTGTACTTTGCTCACTGACAGAAATTAAATTGTACAATCAGAAATTTTATTGTTGCAGTAAATTTATAAAAGCTTATAATATTTAAATATAATTAAATATAATTAGATTTAGGGCGGTCCTCAGTTACCTGCGGCACTGGAGCAGGTACGTTGGAATGTAATAGTTTCATTACTCTCTCTAGTTCTTGAATAGAGTATAGGAATGTGTATGCTTGCGATCGCCCCTTCCCTTCCTAAGAGCTGTTAGTACAGGAAAATAGAACCGATTCTGCCTTTTATATTAGGAATGTGTATGCTGCCCCTCTCACAAGAGCTTCAAATTCAGAATATAGACCCGACCCTGCTTTTTACACTAAAAATGGGAATGTTGCGGGTGTCTCTACCCCTCTCCCCGTCGACTAATTACTTTCGCTTGCCATACTGTACTTTTGTGATATCACCGCTCCCTCCCCGTCCCCAAGAAAGAGAGGCTGTGATATCATCCGCCCCTGCATATACTATGGTAGGTCAGATCCTCGCAAACAATATTTCGATTTTTTTATGGAGCTGTGTAATCCAAACAAGCATTTTAAAATTTTATTTTATGACCAAATACCACGTTTGATCCTAAAATAAATAGTAATTAAAATACAAAAAATGTTTTAAAACTCTTTCCTGTCATAGGCAGGCTTATACGCGAAAAGTAATAAACAATGCTATAAAAGCGACTGAACACACCATATCCCCATAATTCCTTGATTAATATTTCACATTTCTATTATACTACTACATCGTCGATAAATCTGACACGTCAAAACTTGGGGGAGTCCCCCAATGTTCCCCAAGTAATTCACAGCCATCCGAACCGGAACTTCGGGTATTAACTACCGTCAAGCATGCTGAATTAGCAGGGGGAAATTTTCTTTAAACACCTGATACTCTGATTACTTTAATTTTCTAATTTGACTGTCGATAAAGGAGCTTCATAATTATCGTTTGTTGTAGATGAATATTTGACGAAATTATAATTTTCGTAAATGATTTTCCCCTTATCATAGAGGAAAATTATTATAGGTTAAATAAATTGGCAGTATATTATATGAAACTTGAGTAGGGAAATATAACAAAAACACTAGTTTACAAAATTTAACTTTTTGTCGTGTTGCCGTGAATTTTATGGTTAATAATAGCTTTGTTCGCGGGTCACTTTCCGAACCGATTCAGAACTAGTACGGAATTAGTTCAGGATTGTCGTACAGCTCATGCCCAGTTATTAATCGGTTCAGGATTTTTTTTTACCACGAACGATTTTGGAACTTTAAATCGTTTACTGTGGTATGAGTCTTGTTTTTGTTGTTTTAAATAACTTAGAACTGTTTTTATTAGGTTTTAGTATTTGTATTATTTTAAAGAAATATTGGAATTATAATTGTTGTTCTTATATAATATAAAGTCTAACTGAGAGTTCCTTTTAGAATAAAACATCTTGTTTTTTTCCGAACAGAATTTTTGGATAAACGAAATTAAGTTATATATATATATATATTATATATACTATATTATATATATATATATATATATATATATATATATATATACAGGGTGTCCAAGATAAGGATCCTAAGCATGGGGATCTCAGTACCTGTTGGAGTTACAGCTTAGGTTAAATTAGAAAAAAGTTGCGTACTTTGAAGCGTATTTACATGCCGTTGAGAAACTTTAAAAATTTTCATGGCCAGCTGAGATATTGGGGAAAAACGAAAATTTGACGAAATAGATTTTATTTTTTTGTGACTTTATTTTAAAAGATATTAAAAACTAATAAAACTTTTTCATTGGCACTTTTTAGATAATACGTGATGGCATTTTAAATTTTATATCCGACGTTTTGTTTTCGAGAAACCATCATCAACTTTATTTTTTTTATATGGCCCCAAAAAAAAAAGTATACCCTGTATCTGATTCCATTTTTTATTACAAATTCAACGATGTATCACATGTCATATTTTTTTTGTTAGACAAAAAAAATGCGATTTTTTCTATTGTTTTTAAACATATTTTTAGTAGGCTTTGCAAACAAATAATGCTTTGACACTTTGACGTAAATACCTGTTTATTCTGTCACATATGACTTAATTTAATGTTTATGGTAAGATAAAAATAATAATTGTTAAGTTGATTTAGAGTTATTAAGTTGTTTGTAGAGTTCTTGTCGTTGTTGTTACTGTTGTTATGGTTATTGTTGAATAATTATTATTGTGTTATTATCGTCGAATATGCCGGGTGGCCATTATAGTCATGAAGAAAAGTTTGACATGCTGACCTGCTACATTTTGTGCCAGAAGAATAACTATAAATACTGCAGCAATGTATCTAAATAAATTTCCAGATAGGAAAGCAACCCATGTAAGTCCATTTTCTTACAGTTGGCGCGAAATTTAAAACAATATGGATCATTTAAAAAAGCCAGTTTCATCCCGAAAAAAGGATTCTTCCGAAGAAACCCAAAATAACGTATTACAAGCAGTTGTTGAGAACCCTGACATCTCTTGCAGCAAATTGAAAAAAATATAGGAGTAGCCAAATCCACTGCTCAATTTATTTTGCGTAAAAATAGATATCACCCCTATAAATTTAGGATTTGCCAAGCACTTAAACCAAGGATCTTGAACGACGCCGCATTTCTGTGAGTGGTATACACGCGCATGTGAAGATGATATCAATTTCCCTGCAAAAATAATATGGTCTGACGAAAGTCTAGTCACTAATAATGGTGTCTTTAACCGCCGGAATACTCATTTACTGGGCGCAACAGAATCCGCGTGTTCAAAAAAATTTCAAGACATCAGGAGCGTTTTGGGTTTAATATGTGGTGTGGAATTTTCGGTACCAAAATACTAGGTCAATTTATCTACCATAGTTCGTTAACTGGAGAACGATACCTTCAATTATTACAAAATAATTTAGAAGACTGCTTGGAGGATTTACCTCTGGCACAGGTATAATACCTGTTGGTTTCAACAAGACGGTGCTCCTGCACATAATTCTAGGCAGGTTCGCGAGTATCTTACGCAGCGATTTCCTGGAAAGTGGATTGGAACCTCCAGTGAAGTGCCTTAGCCAGCGCGATCTCCGGACTTAACCCCTATGGACTTCTTTCTTTGGGGGGTTTCTTAAAAGCCAAATATACCATCATTCTTTTGAGACTGAGCAGCAGTTACGAGAATGTGTAACTAATGCATTCAACAGTATTACACCTGACATTGTTGCGTGATGTTTTAAATTCTACCATAAGAAGATCATATTTATGTCTGGAAAAATAACGGAAATCTGTTTGAACACCCTGCTTTAAATGGAATAAAAAAAATTGTTAATTTATTTGTTGTTTTAGTTATTTTTAAATAATTTATCATTCTTTGTATATCATTAAAATAATGATTATCTTATGGTTAAATTTATGGTAGATTAAATTTTCTTGTTTCTAAGTAGTACTATGCTCCATTCAGCTTCATTGCTCTGTAAATAGATATTAACTTATATGTGAGATCAATAACTCATAACAGGTATTTACGTCAAAAGTGTCCAAGCATTATTTGTTTGCAAAGCCTACTTAAAAATATGTTTAAAAAAAATAAAAAAATCGCATTTATTCTTTTATCTAACAAAAAAAATGTGACATGTGATACATCGTTGAATTTGTAATAAAAAAGGGAATCAGATACAGGGTATACTTTTTTTTTTGCCCTTATAAAAAAATAAAGTTGATGATGGTTTCATCGAAACGAAACGTCGGATATAAAATTTAAAAACTCCATCACGTAGTACCTAAAAAACTGCTAATGGAAAAAGTTTTATTAGTTTTTTAATATCTCTTAAAATAAAGTCACAAAAAAATAAAATCTATTTCATCAAAATTTTCGTTTTTCCCCAATATCTCAGCTGGCCATGAAATTTTTAAAGTTTCTCAAACGGCATGTAATTACGCTTCAAAGTACGCAACTTTTTTCTAATTTAACCTAAGCTGTAACTCCAACAGGTACTGAGATCCCATGCTTAGGATCCTTATCTTGGACACCCTGTCTTATATATATATATAAATATATATATATATAATATATTATATTATATATATATATATATACTTATATATATATATATATCTATATATATATATATATATATATATTATATATAGATATATATATATATATATATATCTATATATATATATATATATATTAACTGAAATCTATTGTTTGCTCTTTATTTTGTGCTTTTTATTTCCTCAAAATAATTAGCACTTTTAGGAATTTTAAATAACTCTAAAATTTCTTCAAAGTCTTCATCGTAGGACGATAAATGGTTTGACATAATGGTAGTATTCAGTAAAAACATATTTTTTTAGGTTTAAACTAAAAGGTAAAAAAACACTTTTTTAATTTATCAATTTAAGATTCTAGGTAGATTAACAATAATTAAAGTAAAACCAATATAATATAATTAAAATATCTACTAGAACATCAAATGCAACAAATGACATAAACAAAAGAAAACACCTAAATAAAATAAAAACAATTGTCAAATAGTTGCATATTGCGGCCAGCAGCAAGAAAGCTTGGCCTGCATAAAATATCTAACTTACAGTTCTTGTTCAATCTTTAGAACCGGCAGAATTGGTCAGAATCGATTTCGAACCGAAATATTTTCTCCGCGAACATGGACTGTAACTAAAAAATCAGAACTTTGTATCCGCGAACGTTACTATTTCAACTGCGCATGCGTATTAGTTCAGAGATCGGTTCTAAATCCTTTCCCGCGAACAAAGCTAATATTCACTTATGAACCTGTTTTTGTCAAATCTAATCTCAAAAATTTTTATGCAGCTCGAGTTACTTTTTTTTTTGATTTTTTATCATTTATGCGTATTATTTATCGATAACGTGCGTATTTTACTGTGTTAAGATTAGTATCTGAAGTTTTTGTGTCATGAGTAGTTCAAGGAGACGTTGTTTAAACAATCCAAATCATTTTTGCTATATATGCGGAGAATACGTCTTTAACAATTGTAGAAAAGTTATATCAGAATTGGTGAAAAATACCTATTTTGAGTATTTTGGAATGCTCTTAGATATAAATGAAAAGTCTTGGGCTCCTAATTGTATTTGTAAATCGTGTGTGGAATATTTAAGATTATGGAAAAGTGGTAAAAGAAGTGCCTTTAAATTTGAACACCGACTATTTGGCGAGAACC